>JAQFXU010004382.1:0-13685 GCA_034693705.1 Spatulosminthurus flaviceps | reverse complement strand
CTGCAGAACCTGTTCAATATTTCAGTGGGTGCTGACAAAATTGGGTGCCAGACGTTGGGTGCCAAATCCATTTCCACAACACAATTTTACTAATGCGAGACGTCCTTGGCTCATGCCACATTTACTAGAAATATATCTAAAACGTTTAGGACGCATAATTCTGTAAGATTTTTTGGAATGTAACTTCATGTGCCCAATAGAAACACACTCAGCAAGAACCATTGAGCGTGAGAAGTTATATAGCACACGAAACGCACGTTACACAGGTTACTTATTAGGGCACCGCACGCATCCTTATGTGATTGTCATGGGCGTACGTTAGATTGCTCAAGATCTACTCGACCGATTTCAATAAACATTTTTGCGAACGTTCCTTAGGTGACCTTTACGGATAAGTCCGTATGTGGTTGAAATCGGTCGTGTAGTTTCGGGGGAAAAATATTTAGTGTTTTTAACTTTCCTCCAACAACTCCTAAACCCATTGCTCAGTTTAAACGAGGTTTTCTTTAAAAAACACTGCTTGTCATTGGCTACGTCTCGACTATCCTCAAATTTTTATTGGGAGCTTTAATTAATTTGATATTTTTAACGAATTCTCGAAATTTTGAAAATTTATGATTCCAATGCGATTTTTTCATTTGTCACCTAAATGTGTCTAAATTACATTATGACTATCCTGCAACTCTGATTGGGCACTTTTATTTTTTATTATTTTTTATTTCAATGAAATTATTTCTGTGTCCATTACATAACTGCGTTGCCCTTCGTAGAAACACCCCTTTGGGCGGTGCCATGAATCATTACGAAGCGAGGATTTTCTTAATTCAGTCAATATTAATTCAACCTAGAAGGTACATAATACATTTGTGGAATTTTATGATTTTGCAAAGCACCAAGCTGTGGAAACAATTCATCAGGAAAATATTTCTAATTAATGTGACATGAATTTGAGTGAACTAGTTCAGAATTAATTAAAATTTGTATGAAAATACATAAGTGTTATGTTCATAAGTATGCAATTTAACTATTTCAGTGTTTTTTAGTGAATAAACATTCCGCGCAAAATATACTTATTTTTGGAACACAAAATCTGGCAGCTTTATATGAGAAGCTAAACAGTTATTGACACCTCGCAACTCAGTTTCTTCCCAATAAACTATTTCAAAGCTCGATTTATTTTCTCAACTTGAAACACCGAGCAGGAGGCGATTTTTGCAATCAAGAAACTTTGCCTTCTCTTATTGGTAACAAATATGCCACCAAGAGCTGGGGAGTACAGGCATAGCGGTGGCAGTTCAGGCGACTCCGACCTAGAAGACGATGACGAGTTCTACGATGTCCGTCTTGATAATAATAATGTTGATGACTTGGAGAAAATTGACCTTACCCCGACAAAAGATATAACCAAGCTTCGGCGTCGTCGAAAATTACTGAGAAGGAGGTACTGGGATCGAGTGCTCAAAATTGCTTACGAGCATGAAAAAACCAAGCCTTACGATGAATCCCAAGATGCCACGGGAGAACTCCATGACTGGTCTGCAGTTCACTCATCTCAGGACGTTCACGAGTGGTTAAATAAGACTACAGCCGCTCTGCCCTCCAAAATGGGTTAGGGGCTGTCCATAAAGGATGTCAGCAGTCAGGTCAGTGGGTCCTCCGAAATTCGGGCTCTGGCCCATGTTGAAGGCATAGGCTGAGGGGGTCAGTCAGTCCCAAATTTGGCCTGTCACTGCTGACGTCCTTTATGGACAGCCCCTTAGTCTCAATGTAACTGTAGATCACTATTTACTATAGATACATAATCTTAAGATATATTCTATATTACTATATTCGTGAATCGATTTCTTCGTGAATGGATCTCGCACGAAGCCCGTTTTTCTTTCTCATAGGTGAAGGCCCAGTACCTGGGAAATTACTCCAAGGAACATATTACCGTTTATTCAAGCGGGCTGGCAATCTCATATACGCCGTAAGTCATTATCCTGTAATTAAAAAATTAAAATAATTATTCAAGATTATATATTTTCAAATGTTGTACTCCCTTATGTAGTATTGAATCTATCTACAGTAGACGCTAGGCAAAACATGTTTTCATGAAAAAGTCTTAATCATGCACACAGAAATGTGCCTTTATAGACGACGATGAGGAATTACCTGATGACGACGCAGACCATTTGAAAGAAGCTGGAGGACCAGATCAGTCCGAATATCGAAAAAACTTTGATTACATTCACCACCTGTAAAAATAGATACACTGATTTAAACCCTTACCAAGTCAAATCAATTCCTGTCCCAGCTCTAATTTCTATCCTTCCAGGGAAAAAGTTCGCTCTTTTCCAACAACCATGAAGAAGAAGAAGAAAATGCTCCGGTATTTAAATTCGGAAGCAGAATTATTTAGACAAATGAAAGAGACAAGTCACCGGGCCATAGTGAAGAGTGCTTGGCATAATTTCAGAACAACTGTAAGTATGGTTTTGGACAAACATTTGTATACATTCTTTCATGATCATGTCATGACTTGATAATTTGGTTTTAAAAAATATATATTTCAAATTACAAGAACCTTAGTGGAAAAATGTTTAAAGTCTGTAGGCTTTATAAGTGATGTTGTTCCACATTTTTACTTTTGGGAAACTCGTATTCGTACTTTGTATGCTTATTTCGGAAATGAAGTTCACTTGTGCTTTATATGGTTCCGAAAATTATTTCTCCTTCAATTCGGTTACATGCTTCTCTCGTATGTTGTTTAATATGTCAAAGACATACTTTCAATATAAGTAAATTTTTTGTCTAGCGTTTTCTGTATTCTCCCTTATAGCACAATTGATTTTATATTTTAAATTTAAAGGACCCTCGTAGTGATATTACCCGAAGTCGACGGGAATTCTTGCAAGGCAGGTAAAACAAGGTGTAGTTCATCCGGAACCTGCGATTTCAATTTCATGGACACATTCACCGGCGATGTAAGTAATGCTATGATCATTAGTGCTTAATTCGGAATGGCACCCATTTAAAGCTGCAGTATTTTTATTCCGTTTTGCAGTATTTTAATGGAAGCTTCAGTATTTTAATGGAAGCTGCAGTATTTTAATGGAATCTGCAGTATTTTAATGGAAACTGCAGTATTTAATTGGAAGCTGCAGTTTAATGTTGCTTCCCCTAATACTTTGTGACATGAATTATTTTAACGGAAATAACAGTATTTTCAAGAAGGATATACAAACGGTATGGTCAAGTTTTACCTTTTGGGGCCAGCTTGATTGCAAAAAAAATCAATTTTACTACCTTCGAAGGTTTCGTCGACCAAGCCCAAAAATGCGATAATAGATTTGACCCCTGATTTTCCCCACCAAAATTTGTTACCCTGTAACTTCTGAACGGCAACAGCTAGAACAACATGCAACGTATATTCTGATAGCCCGTATTTTTAGCTTTTAAAATTCTGTCATGTCTCCACCATGTGTCAGTTAACATCGAAGGTACAACCCCGTGACTGCAAGCAAAATCCCCATGTTCCCCTTATGGGGGAAATTATGAGCTCTTGGAAATCAATGACAAGGTGCAAAAGAGTTTCATTTGAAAATTTTAATTGAATTTATTTGGTAAACAATGCAACATAAAATTTTTTCGTGAATTTTGGTCAACCCATTGCGTTAAAATTACGCCTTTATGGGGGAAATTTTAACCCCCCATAAGTGGAACATGGGGATTTTGCTTGCAGTCACGGCGTTGTACCTTCGATGTTAACTGGCGCAAGGTGGAGATGTGACACAATTTTGAAAGCCGAAAATATGGGCTATCAGAATATACGTTGCATGTTGTTCTAGCTTTTGCCGTTCAAAAGGTACAGGGTAACAAATTTTGGTGGGGAAAATCGGGGGTCAAATCTATAATCGCATTTATGGGCATGTCGTCGACTATCTTCCTCTTCAATTTTTGCGGATGCACCCTCGAAAGTATCAAACGTCAAGTCCAACGTCAAGGTTCCAGAATGAATGATATTACAGAAGCAAAACTAAACATTTTTTGAAGTTGATAGCATAATATGGTTACGCATGGCATGATTTTTTGGGATTAGAACGTAGCCTAAATAAAATAAATCAGCTGGTCATCATCTGCGTTAAAATTGATTTTTTAGTAACTATAATTATTATTATTATCGAATTCAGGATGGGGAATTGGAACTTTGCCCAATTTAACAGTATGACTGGGGGGTGTTGATAATTTGTCCGGTCGCTATGTTTGTGTAGTTTTCTTCCCTCGAGATTTGGTCACTGAATCTTGTGTCATTATTAACGCCACAAGTATCGTCAATGACTAGCTCCGCGACTGATGTCAGCACACCCATAGGAGCATAAAACAGTTCTCCAATTCGAACAAATACTTGCCGTTCAAATGCTTCGAGGTGTGAATAAGAAGCTGATTTATCAAACAAAACCTTATCGATGAAGATATGAAATTCGTTGTTGCAGCTGAATGAAGAATGCATAGAGCACTCTTCATTTTTGTGCATTCCAGTTAGTTACGAATTTGATCAATTTAAATACTGCAGCTTCCATTTAAATACTGCAGCCTCCAATTAAAAACTGGAGCTTCCATTAAAATACTGCAGCCTCCAATTGAAAAATGGAGCTTCCATTTAAATACTGCAGCTTCCATTTATATGCTGCAGCTTCCAATTAAATACTGCATCTTCCAATTAAATACTGCAGATTCCATTAAAATACTGCAGATTCCATTAAATACTGCAGATTCCATTAAATACTGCAGTTCACCTCAAAAATACTGCAGGTTTAAATTTATCCCATTCGGAATTCGGTCTCTTCCTTTTGTAAACACGTTTGATATGGTGCGTAAATCCAAGTAAATTCTCTTTCCAACAGGGCTTTTACCAGTCCTGGTGCACATATTACTCGGGATTTGAAGCTGATCCCAATCCATTACCGGATGAAGTTCTCGCATTTCAAACGGGAACTTACCGCCTGGTTATTTTTTGGTTTGGGATTGTTGCCATCAATGCATCAATTATCGTGTCGAGGTATCAAATAATTAAAAGCCAAAAAATGTTTACTGAATTTTTTTCTGTGCCCTCCAGTATTAGAGCCAAAGTAGTAAGAAAATGCAACCAGTTCTTGAATTTATTTGGAGGCGGGTATTGAGGGGATGAGAATCGGGTTTTGAGGTCATGGAAACGGGGCAAATCACTGATAATGGATTTTCAGTGCATTTTGCTCTAGACCTAGACATCAGTACCTATAATGTGGAAGGGAATATGGTAACAGGTATAGGAATATGAGGAAAGGAGTATTTGGACGTAAGTGAAGAAATGGCTATAGGCACAGGTGTGCATCCTCTCAACCTTTCCAAAGCACCTGAACCTGAGAGTGAAGGAGAGCCCTAAGGGCTGACGCTACCCTATCTCTTTTAGGTAGCGGCGATTTTCCACCGCGTTCCCTTCATTTGTCAGTACGACTGTAAGTAGCAAGTGTGTAATTTCAAGTGGGAATTTTTTTTCTAACGTGTTATTCCAGCCTACAAAATCTCCCTTAAGTGGCACACAGTGGGCATTATTTTTTACATGACAAGGCTTTTGAGCTCTGGCTCACTTGAAAAAAACGGAAAGCTCCAATCCGAATTTTACTATCCTGAAACTGTTCGTGGCACTTTCAAAGTGACCGATTCTGGTTGGAACAAAAGATACGAGATAACAAGGAATTCCAAAGTCTTTACAATTCTCGCTCCTATTATGTCCGGCCTCTTTATGCAGCCAAAACTTCTTCCGTTTGGAACTGAAATACGTATTGTTCTTCGAAGAAATATTCCACAGGCCTGCCTGACTTGCGACACCGAAACGAAACTTTCAGAGAACGGATGCCCTTATAAATACGAAATAGTAGACGCCGTATTTTATTCTGGGAAGCAAGTTGTCTCCAAGCCCGTCATCGAGATGCATAAGCACGGGCTTAGTAAGGGTGACACTTTAAAATATCCAATCACGCAACCGGAAATAAAGACATTTACAATATCCAAAGAACTAGCTCAAGCGACAACAGAGTCGTTAATAATTGGAAAGATTCCTCGAATACTGGTGGTGGGAATTGTTGAATCCGACCATTTTAACTACATGCTGTCAATGTCTCCATTCAATTTTACTAATTAAAATCTTGCTGAAATGACATTTCTTCGAATGGGGATGCAGCTCAGTAAAGAAGCATTCCGTTTTCTTTTGAACAAAAGAACGCAGAAGGAGTTGTAACCGGCTCAGATAAATTTCTGGTTGGCTTGAGGACGTTGGAGTGTACTGCGGTTAATTCACAACTTGGAAACGGAATCGAAAGATCTTCTTATAAAAACGGTAAGTTATAAGTGCTACCGAATTCCGGCGACAGCCTGTCAAGTAACAGAAGGGGGGAAATACAAATATCGTTGCGTTTCAAGGAGGCACTCAAAGAAATCGTCACTGTAGTTGTGTTTTGTCTTCACAAAGCCGTAATATAAATAATTCAGGATCGTCAAGTTACAATTGACTACTAAATATGAATACAGAATCTATTCACAACGCACTGACTGTGTTATATTGTATGCATAAGATAAAGATGAATTTTTTCATTTTATCTGCCGACAATTTGAGACAGACAGTCAAAAACCAAACCGAATATCCTTACATTGTTATTCAAAATACGGATCGGAAAGTTGGACCGGGATGGCATTGGATTTGTTACCTTACGAATAAGCTTGAGGACATAGACGACTTAGTATCATTTAATACACTTTTGGTATTAGACGATCAACAAGAAGAGATTAGCAAAAGGAAGAATTATAGTTTAGTCACGAAGTATTTTTTGAAGTGTTCTCATCACAGAATGGTCACTGTTATTCTCATACTTCAAAGCCCATACACGAGTGGAATTCGACAAGGAATTCGTTGACCTTCACCCACGACGTAAAAAATATAAATATTGGTGCAAGTCGGAGTTGTTTCCCAGTCCCTCTTGTGATGAGTCTAGAAAAAGACATTGCATTTTTCATAATGTCCCATTTTGCAAATCGTCAGCAATAGGGAAGCTTGTCCGCAAATGCTCCAAGTCGTAATTAAACAGTTTGCGATTGTGTATTAAAAACAAAAGAATCGCCAAAGAAAAACTTAGTAAAAGCCCAAGACTTGCTAAAAGGGCAGTTTGTAAAAAAAATTTGCGAATTAATTACACATGAAATTTCTGTTGATATATTATGACTATTAAATGGCGCAAGTTTTCAATGTAGTCGATTCAAAGTTGCACGAAAAGCTTATGCCACTTTTAAAAAACGAAAGTATAAATAGCATTGATCCCCCACGAACTTTCATTAAAGAGAATACAAAAGTTATCATGTGGCGAAAGATAAAAACCAGCCTGGGCCAACAAATGATACTGTGAAGCAACCGGAACCAGAAAAGATAACTCATAAAAAAAGAAACAATTGGATTGTACATGCTGCTACTGTTGGCGCTTGATTTCCAAGAACAATACCTTGTTTAATCCTGACCCCAAGGATTTTGAGGCTCTGGAAGCAAATTTGTCAACTAATTTATCGGACACACTAGTAACCCATCAGTCAGTTCTCAAGGGACCACCTGTTCATAGCGTACAACCGGAACCTGTTGGTGAACTGGAGTACAGCATTAAAAAGGAAAAACCAGGTAGGAAACTCCGGTAGAGGAAAACCAAGCAGGTTGGTCAAGGAAGAAAGAATAAAAATAAAACACCAAAGAAAAATATATAAATTAATTTTAAACTGGATTACGTGACATTAAGCTTGTAAGAAGATACGTATTCATGGACGAAGAAAAAAAAAGAAGTACATAAGTTGACCGAAGATTGGCGGGGTCATTCTCTTGGATTTCCGGTTTCATGAGGAATAGATCTGAATTCGCAAATAAGGAGGAAGTTACAAAGTCCTTGCAAACTCTGGACGCCTTCTCCCTTCATCGTCCGATACGAAGAAAATTCCCTCGTCGTAGAATAATGATAAACTTTTTAAATGAAATATTTGTGAGCGACTTGAAAGATATAAATAATATTTCTTGGCATAACTCTGGATATTCATTTATATTGTGAGTTTTGGATGCTTTGTCTAAAAAAGCTTATTGTCGGCTCTTAAAAACAAAACAGATTCTAAGATACCCGCTTTTCGAATCATTCTTAATAGCTAAAACCACGCCGATATATCTACATACCGATAGAGGTACGGATACACAAGCTAAAAATTCAGAGCATTTTTAAAAGAGAGGCAAATTTAGCTTTACCATATTCACTCAGAAATTAAATCCAGTTTGCAGTGATTTTAATCGCACATTGTTTACCAAACTAGCTAGATATATGACTTTGAATAAAACGAAGCGTATAGCTGATGTATTGACTGCTTTGTCTCAAATTATAATAATTCAAAACACACGTCTACAGGGAAACCCCCTTATGAAGTAAATGAAAGAAACGCACATACCGTGTGGAAAAAAATGTATAAATCTTTCCTAAGTCAAATTACTGTTCCAAGGCCCCCTCCGAGATTTCGCGTTGGGGACCTTGCAAGAAAATCCAAATCAAAGTTACCTTTCAGCAAAGGAATACGACAAAAATTGGACGAAGGAAGTTTTTAGAATTGGTTCGAAGAAGCACAATTTTTTCCCCTCGGTATCCAAGGACATTAATACTTATACGACTATTATTTTCAAATATTTTCACATCACTGTAAAGTCCCGCTGGGAATTTCATTCCGGAACAGTCGAAGCGATCAGTAAATTTTCCCCACATTTTGAAACATTTTCGATTGCCTTTACTCTTCTTAACTTCTTCGCCCATGTGCACTGCAGCTGCCAAGCAGTACAGGAAGCAAAGATCATTTTTATTACGGAAATTGATGCAACCACGTTTATTTTTCATGGGCATCGGAATGTAACCACCGGCAGAATAATTCCGGAACAATGCAATTTCCCCAATCTTTATTTCGAAAGCCCTGATGGCTGCCAAAGTCCAATTGCTTTCATGATCCACGAATGTGTTCATCGATTTTACAATATCCGCCGCTGTTTCAAGGAGGATTTTAGGGATCTGTTCCTCACCTTTAATTTCGTAATGTCTACTTTTAAAGTATATTGTAGCTTGTTTAACATAAATATTACCCCCATCATCTCTCATTTCTTTCTCCATTAAAATTCCCATTCCGATTTCTAGCTTTGAGTGCTGATGTATATCAAACAACTGTGATATAAAGTTTCGTACAATTGAGTTTAAATCTATAAAAGTACTTTTTATGTCGTTGGAAACTATTGGACTTCTATATTTATACATTAAAATCGCACCACCATGGCTTCTCGATCATTCTTGAAAATTTACAAGGTCCAACGTAGCATTTGTATCTACATGTCCTTTAATCTGGCAGTGGGATATGGGGAGACGTGATCTTGTAAGCAGCAGCAATAAATCGAACATGCGGTGCATTGGTTCAACATGAGCACTGTAATCTGAAGGTCTTTGCCAGAAAAAACTGCACTTACTTTGGCTGCATCTGTAAATCTGTAAATCATTTCAATTATGAGTAAATTGTCAAGAAATGCATTAACAAGCTGCGTTTTTACTTTCGAAAAACCTGAAACCATAGATATTTTTGACGTTCAGCCGGGAATCAACAAAGAAATATATTACGTCAACAGTAAAGTTTTAACTCAATACCATACGTAAGAAAACTTCAGTGTTTTTCAACCATAACTCAATGTTCAGAACAACACCTAACAACATCAACCTTTAAACTGGAAGCAGCCAGTGTAAAATTACCCAGCCAAAATAAATAGAAAGGGCAACGTCAGCCTTTACGGCTCTCCTTCACACACAAGTCCAATGCTCAAGTGCTATGCTTAATGGCTACGGGAGAGAGACTAATGCACACCTGCGCGTAGCTATACACTCATTCCCATTTCAATCCGTAGTCAATCCACATCGAAATCCCATGGATAAAACCCGTGTCAATCCACATGGAAATACCATGAATAAAACCCAGGTCAATCCACATGGAAATCCCATGAATAAACCCGGATCAATCCACATGAAAATCCCGTGAATAAAACCCAGTGAGTCCATTGCATAAATAATCATAATTATAACCTATTCGGGTCGATTTTATGGCTTTTTACCTGACAATCTTTGGAAGCGCTAATATATTGGAGATTCCCATGAAATACTGAAGATTTCATTAAAATATTGAAGATTTCCATTAAATACTGAAGATTTCCATTAAATACTGAAGATTTGGTTAGAACACTAAAGATTTGGATAAAATACGGAACTGTCCATTAAAACATTGAAATTTCTTTTGAAATGCTGAAGGTTCTATAAAATACTACCAAAATCTATTAAAACGCTCAAAATTCCATTCACTAGTGTGGTTTGTAGTAATAAGAAAATAATACCTTCCGGCAATGAAACTCAAGGACACAAACCTGACGTTAATAACAGCGAACGTGGAAGAGTGAAGAATCAAACACCGAAAATTGAAACGCCCGGAGACACCAGAATAGTTCCTTAGGGGCTATTAAATTGAACTTGGCAATAAGGGCAAATGCTTGAGGTGTCTTCCGGGCTAAAAATCAGGCGAGTAACAATCTACTTTATATGTTAAATTTCACTCGTAAATCGTCATAAGGCTATGAGAACGAAGCTAAAAGGAAACACCATTCCCAAAACCAGAATTCTACCGAAGTTATTCCTATTATAGATAAAGTAGACGTATCATCCGTCCAGCTCTACACTAACAAGATGAGCGGAGAGGACAAAATACTCCAAGAAATTAGCAAGGGGTCAAAGAAGACAGAGGAATTCCAAAAGAAATCTGAAGAGTGGTACAAGAGGACTGAGGAATCTCTCAAGCAGATAAGATCCGTGCTCACTGGAAACTCAAAAAAAGTGGAGAATCTGGAAAAAAAGGTTGCTGCAAAATACAGAGACCAACAAGCAGAATTGGTCAAATTGAAGAATGACCTCTTAGCACAGAAATCAGAGCAACACCTTGCGTCACTAATACTAATGGGATCAGGACTGGAGGAAGAGGCTGAAGAAACTGAAATTGAGGAGGCACTCGAACCTTTGATAAAAGCAGCGATTATCAATAGGCATGAAATTGATTCAGTAAGTCTCATACAAATGGGAAATAATTTTGGAGTAAAATGTACTTTTAAGTCTCCAGCTGGCTGTCGCTAGGCCCTCCGAAGTGCAGGTATCCTGGGGAGCGAATTATGGGTTCGACCTGACCTCTCATTTGACCAAAGGCGCATCCGAAGGTTCCAGAAGGCCAAAGGAGAAGAGACGACAATAGACACTAATCTAAGCTACAGCATCAGGTCATGGAGATATCTCGTCATCAAATCAGCTGATTGGAAGGTGGAAACTACTTATGAATCAGATGGAGAAAAATTGGTACGTGCCAAAAAACAATGGATAGCAGCTAAACAGAAGACTGGAGATCAACCTAAGAAGACTGGAGGGGAAAGGGATGGAAAAAACTCGTAAGGGGCCCAGACGTTAAAAATCAAGACAGAACAAAAAAATTAACTAATTGTAAGATAGCTTTTTGGAACGCTCATGGGATAAGGAATTTGAAAGATTTAGATAAAGATGAATGTGAGGAATTAGTCAAACATGACGTTGTAGGAATATGTGAAAGATGGGTCAGTGTTAAGAATTTAGATTTAGGATGTAATTATAGTGGGTATAAGCTAATAATATCGGATGCAGTAAGGGAATCAAACAGGGGTAGATCAGCTGGAGGGTTATGCGTAATGGTAAAGGAGGACAATATAAATATCTTAGAGAAACCAGTAGTGCACCCCAATCTCATTGTCTTGAAACTGCAGCAAAAATCCTCTGGGATAATTTTCCATGTAATTAATGTGTATGTAAATCCAAATCATAGTAGTGAGATTCTACAACTTATAGCTGAACAAATAAGAAATATAGAGCAAGAGGATGACAGCAAAATAATAAAAGGTGAATTTAATGGAAGAATTGGAAATCTAGATATCATACCACAGGAGATCACTAGTAACTCACTCCTTAGCACTTTGAGAAATTCTAAAGATAAAACTATCAATCATGCAGGCCTAAAGATACTTGATTTTGCTTCAGAAAACACACTTGTTATTTTAAACGGCAGAACATATGGAGATACTGATGGAAATATAACTTTTTCAAACGGCAGGAATATCAATGTGATTGACTATGCTATGGTTAATTATAATTTTATAGAAAATGAATGTAGCTTCTCGGTGTTAAATTTAGGACTTTCTGACCATCTCCCAATATCTGTAAAACTAGAACTGAAGCTACAATCGCATTGTCCTCTAGTCAATAAATGCAATTTAATCCTCAAAATGGAGATGTAGACACAAGATACAGATATTTCCGTGACACAATTAAGAGCAAAGCTAAATAGTTAAAATTGACCAGAAAAAGAATCCCAATTTTTAGCCCAGAAAACAAACGTGGTACAACGGGGAATGTAAACGATTAAAATGACTTGTGAAAAAGGCTTGAATGGGCTGTAAACTATCCAATTACAAACTGGAAAATATGAAAAACTTTGAACAGCTAAAGAAATCATTTAAAATATCCGTCAAAAATAAAAAAAGAATATTTTGATAACATAAAAGTCACTATTTCAAATCTCAAAGTACTGAAACGTACACGGATGTAAGAAACCCGATTCTAGACGATAAAATATCCATCAACGAGATAAAAGAAGCAATTAAGAAGCTAAAGGTAGGGAAATTACCAGGACTTGACGGAATCACTAATGAATGTTTTAAACTGTTGCCCGAGAATTGGCTAGAATATCTTTGTAGTATCTTACAGGGTATAATTGAAGGAGAACGCTGCCCAGAGGAATGGTCTGAGACAGAAATATTTACAATTTTAAAAAAAGGAGATCCCAATCTCCCTATTAACTATAGAGGCATCTCGCTAATTAATTGTATTACCAAATTATTTACGTCCATTATTGCAGAACGGTTAACGAAATGGGCGGAAGGGTGTCAGTTGCTCCCAGAATCACAATACGGTTTCCGTAAAAAAGATCCTGTGTTGACCAAATTTTTGCCCTGTCGAAAATCGATAATAACCACATAAAATACAATAGAAAGGTGTACGGGATATTTGTGGACTATAAGAGGGCCTTCGACTCAATCAAACACAAACTGCTATGTTCAAAGTTGTTCAAACTGGGAGTATCAGGGAAAATGATAAGGATCCTTCAAAGTTTATACTCCAGAGGAGGCTTAAGAGTTCGTACGGCCGAAGGACATACGGAAAAAATTGAAATAACAGAGGGGTTATGCAGGGAGAAATTTTATCACCTCTATTCTTTTTGCCTTGTTTATATCAGACATGGAGGAATTCTTTAGAGCAAAGGGCCTCAGTGGCCTCAGTGTAGACGAGAGGTTGTCGGTGTACATGTTAATGTACGCCGACGACACGGTTATTTTTTCTTACAGTGAAGGAGACCTCAACAAAAAGCTAGACGCTTTGAATGAATACTGCAACATCAATGGTCTACAGGTTAATGTTGCAAAGACGAAAATTCTGATATTTTCAAAAGGAGGCAATGCAAAACTGAAAAGAGTGGTAAAACTAAATGGTCAAGCTCTGGAATGTGTTAGG
>JAQFXU010004381.1:0-13686 GCA_034693705.1 Spatulosminthurus flaviceps | reverse complement strand
CATTTTGAAAGAAGTAGCTTCTGCAGACAACAAATCAAATCTAAATATTTTTGTCAATTCTACATACTTATTTTTTGTTTATAATATAGTACACCTAATTCCTAATAAATTGCATAGTGAGGTAGAGCCTCAACTATTTTTAGCACCCGAGTGCGACTTTCTGTCTCATCAGATGCTTTTTTTACCAAAATTGGAGCAGACAAAATGCTATAATTCCAAGGTTGTATGCTTGTGCACACGCCATGGCTATAGTAGAAGCTTAAGGTGACGTAATATAAATGTTACAATTGATAAATGATTCGTAAGGAAGAGAAAGGTACATAACAGGCGAAAAAAGAGCATTTCTCTCCTCACATTGTGCATGCTTTCTTTTGGAGGTGGGATCAGAAGGAGTAATCCTAATGAAAAATAGCCAAGTTGATGATTAATGAATTGGAGTATTGGAGGAGGACATTAATTCTATGGATCTCTCTAGTATGTTTTGATATTCTTGTGAATAGGTTTTTGGATGCAGCCCAGAGCTTCAATAGAGTGTACACCCCCTTGCTATGTTTATTCGGAGCATTTGGGAATTGTTTGTCAGTGACGGTATTCTGCAGAACTTCCACTCATCGCAGCTTATCAGCCTCATTTTATTTATCCGCTTTGGCGATAAGTGACACTGGGTTTCTCCTTAGCCTATTAGCAGTTTGGTTGGAGGACATGGGGATGCATGTGATAACGTCTCCGTTGACGTGTCCTCTAGTGATGTACCTGGGACAAGTCACTTGCTTTCTCTCCGTATGGTTTATCGTGTCCTTCACAATGGAGAGATTTTTTGCAGTTTGCTATCCCCTAACAAGACCCACGGTCTGTACTGTCGCAAGAGCTAAAAAAGTGATATTTGGTTTAACAACTGCCGCCCTCCTTGGTTTCTCGTATGTTTGGGTGATCGCAACGGTTTTGGAACTTCCTACGGAGCGGTACCCTTACTCTACCTCGACTGCTCCTTACGATGGAGATGAAATGGTCAACATTGAGAGCAACGTGGATGTCTTCGAGCCTCATTTCACTTTCAATTCCACCTACAAACGATTTGTAAATGGAACAACAGTAGTGTCAGGTTTGTTTATGTCTCTATTAAATCTATGTGTTTTCACTTTTCAATAGCGTAGACAGAGCATCTACGGAGGGTGGCGGCTCTTTATGTGTGAACCCGATAACCCACTTTACACTAGAAGTAGTACAAATATCTCGCTGAAATTTAACTTTATAACGATTCTCTTTTTGTTAGTATCTCTTGGGAATCATATATGTTTCAGGTATTCAAAAATAATTATAGCTAAAAGCTGTATACAAAATTGAACATTTTTGAAATAGACATTTGAATAATATTTTTCAATTTGATTTTTCAGATTCTCATCACTCATACTCATACAACAAAACATGCCATTTCCACTAATTTTCAAATTACTAAATCATATCAGCTCAAGATGCTTTAAGCGCTAATGTTCAAAAGTTGAGAGTAAAGTTTGAAATCTGATGGAAAATACGGAAAATGTATTCATTTTTATCGATTGGCCCATTAGTTCCGGAGATACAGACTTAAATACAAAAATGACGTTTTTGGCCATAATTCCGTAACAGTTTAACCTATTACAAAAATTCCAACGCCGTTGCTTATGTCATCCAGCACACGTTACTTTTGCTGAAAATGGAATTGCCATTAGATCGAACTTCGAAAGAATTACAAAAGCTTGTGCATTTTCTTATAAATAACTCCTAATAATTGTTTTACATCTCGATCACTTCATATTGATGATATAAGGAGACGGTTTTCAATTCTAGTCTGATATCGATTCAGAATTAAATTCTCCATGTAAAGCAGTTGATGCTAATTCCACTCTGAGAAACTGTACTGTATTTAGTTCCAGAATTTTAAAACAAGCGTTCACATTATACGGTTAACCCCCTCTGTATTTCTCTGTGGGTTCTGACACTACGATTAGAGAGTAAAGCGTGTGTGAATAAACTAGCGTATTTTGTATAAATTTCGTGTTTCATGTCCTTTCATGTGTTAATAACGTGTTAGCACTAACTGTGTGTGGACAATACCACTGAAAACAAGCTTTCACCGCATTCCAAGGAAATTCGTGTAGGAATTTATGAGTTGCCCGTTATGTGCTTGGTGGCCTACATATAAACAGGGATGAACCTTTGATATGAAGTTATGTGGTGTTAATGTGCTTGACATAGAAAACCGTACATACCACAGTCGAGACTTGAATTATTCGATGGAATTTTGGCATTGTATAGCCTGTCCAAAAAAATCAATAGCCTTTAGTTCACAAACTTTTCATTTTTACCATCATGCATCAGTTACATTGATAGAATCCGCACGTTTTCTTTTCCTCTCTCATCCTCAGATCACAACATGGCTTTGGGCATGAAGAATTTTCTTTTACAGTTGAATCAGTAAACACAAAAGCTAGGCATTCAACTTCCAAGTTGGATAATGGAGTTACAGTAAAAGTAATATTAACTGACCATGAATCTTATATGTACTTAATATTTCATTCCTTTTGTTATGTAGGAAGTTCTTTGCAGAATGTTGTATTGTACGGCTATTTCTGATCTCTTCTGCTTTTTAGCCTTTCAGTAATAAGCCGGACTTTTTCGATCTTAACTTTGTTTTATCCTCTCAAGCAAAATTCGTGACTCGCAGATGGTTTCCTCAATCAAAGTTGAGGTGATTCAATCTATTCCGCATCCATGAAGATTGAAATATTGAATGCGGCTTGTTTTTTTAGTTTTCCAAGGGCAAAGGGCCATCATCGTATTGGTCCTGGAAATAGAGGATACAATTATCTCCAGTTTCAAGCCTATTACAAGGGAGCAGGAGCAGATTACTCCTGACATGTTTCCCATATGCGTGCAATAAATTATTTACCAGAATTAAAATCAGGTTTTTAAGAGAAATTCTCATCGGCTTTTCAGTTTAGATAAAAGAAAGTTACCAGAATTAAAAAAGGTGATATGTGATATGTTTAGCACTTTAGCAGTATGAACATTCTTATAATGAAATGGAAGAGACGTTATTCATTGAAAAAATACATTTATTTTAAAGGTTCAAATTTTTGTGTTGTGACTATGATTAGTTTTAACTTTAAATACAGCAGACCTTGATACATCTTGGTGATTATACCAAACAAAATACATAATAATGCTTGGTGCATAAAATAGTTTCAGCAAATTACAACAATAATTAAACTTCTTCACTAATAAGTTGACTCAATTACTTGGTATCTCAGATAGATATGGCTTACTTTAATCCACACCATTGCCTGGATATCTCATTGTTATTAAAGAAATTGTAGTTTGTGTAGGCCAGAAATAATAATACAAGTATATAAGTTCTAATTATGGATCGTCGAACTTATGTTGGTAGTTAGTGTGACGTATGAACCAAAAGATCCAGGAACTGATTGACGGATGGTGTTGAAACAGATTTGTAGATTCTTCTTTTCTCTCTCCTTCTCTCCAGTACTTTTTACAATCCAAACTCGCAATCCGCAAACCAGAGAATTCCTCTCTCTTCATTCTCTCCATTCCGAGGTCTCCAAAGCCTCAACCTCCCCATTGACAATCCCTCAACACACTCATATGCACAACGTTACGAGTACACACAACTACTCCGCACCATATAAACCTTTAGAAAACATAATTACTCTAAACCACACACACCACTATTAGTACATAATCACATATATAATGGGTTACTTTGGCATTATTTTCTACTTAATTTGTTACCTGTCCTACTTTTCCTAACATCTACACAAAAACTTATACCCCATCATTTGAACACCATGGTGTCCTTCTAAATTTGAGTATTTGGGGCACACTCTATTAATATGCTTGTAACTGTAGTAAAACGTAACCACTGAATATTTTTAAGGATACGTTTATAAAGACAATAATTATTGAATCACCATAATTAATTAATTCATCATCTCTGTTTACTTAGTTAGTCATTTAGTTAACCCTTGTGGAAATCTATTAATACCATACAGAAAAAACTCATAATGTTGCTCATGCCCTTATAAATGAAGTAGGTGATCTTAGCTTGGGCCCGCCGTAAAGAGTTGCATGGTCATAGTGAATTTAATTTTGTACGTACTTGAGACGCATTAAGTGTAGAGACTGGAAAACGACTGAAGTGCATTCAGTAGTTTTCCGTCTTACATTACAAAGTCTGAAAGTCAAGAGTCTATGTTATTAATCTTGAGCTGAAACAGGATCAGAAATCAACATCTCATTATCCCACGCCCACTCCATCGCTCCAAAAGACATGCTACTCTCACATTAGACTTTAGTGACTCTTGAAGTATGTCATGTAAAATCTTATAGAAAGTACATATGAAAATTTTACCTGCAAAATTCAACCTGGAAAGTTGTGCAAGTTCCATAGTTTGAATACGGAACAAATGTGAAGAGTATTGCTAATTATGAGCAAAAATTTTGATTTTCAAAAAGAATTCCTCCCATAATAGGCCAGAACTTACTATAGAAAACCATTTCCACAAAAGTCATTCAATTTTCCATTCCATAAGTTTAAACTTTTGTTCAACCAATTTTAATCATAGAAGTAAAACAGTAAAATATTTCTAGGTATCAATAAAATAATAATAATTTGTTGTTTAAACACTAACTTTCAGATCGCAGTGGTCCAATCAGTCCAATATACTCAACCGGAGTAAACTCCTCAGCATCCTCGTCAACCAATTTCACCACAGACTACATAAGTTTGTGCTCAGTCCGACAAGAACATGTATATTTTTCCAGTATTGCAAGTCACATAGACAGTGTACTCACACTGATACTACCCTTTGGGATCATTTCATACCTCAACGTCCGAATAGCTCTCTGTGTGTGGCGACTGAAAGATCAGCGAGAGCATTTGGTGGCAATGGCTAAAATTACACGACAGACTGGAAGCAATTTCGGAAGCTCACGTGCCCAAGTAGGTTTCGTTTACCGAAGCAAATACTCAAAAAATCCTGGAACTCAAGCAAGACATGTCTACGGGAGTACAACTCATCTCAACAGTACAAATACCAATAATTACCGAAGCAAAACCAATCTCACGGTGGATTTTGAGCCCAGTGAAAGTAGTACAAGTACAAGTGCTCATTGCTGCTCAGAGTTTTCTACTCGAAAACACCGCAGTAATAATAACCGGAGGCGGATGAAAAAGCGTCGAGCCAATAATGGCTCAAACTCTAGTTACGCCAAAGCTGAGACTCGGGTTACTAAAACACTTCTCCTAGTCTCCACTGTATTTCTCGTTCTTAACTTACCATCTCATGCCATCCGAGCTTCTTCTTTTATCCAGGCAAGTGTTTCTTACGTACTCCTACCAAAACGACTTACTTTCCTTGGTTATGGTCTGTATCAAAATTCATCTCCACAGTTTATAATTTGTACTGCGATATCTTCTCTCCATTAGAATTCTAAAGTCTAAGCTATATTTCTGAAACGTGTTTCATAATTCTTGCGGTAAAATCGTACCCCCCTTGTGTGTCACGAAGTATTGTTAAGCCAAACATGAATGCTGGCTAAGAACGAACAATGATTTAATTTTAATGACAGATGTGTGAAAAGCCAGTGATAATGTAAGATCGTGTTCAGGCTGATAATGTTACGCTACGTAGCCTTGTTTACACCAAGGTGACTAGAGAATTGTCAGCAAGATTAAGATGAAGTTGTAGGGATAAGGAAATAGAAGTTTCACGCGATGTTCACACACACACACACGTTTGACAATTTCCCCAATTCCCAACTGTCTCAAGAGTCAACGGAGTTTAAGTAGAAAAATGACATGACAAAATTTTCTCCCGCCTCGTGCAAGGAAGTTAACTCTCCTTCAGACGGATTATTCTCATTTCTTTCTTCTCCCCTTTCAAATTTACTTTTCCTGTAAATTCAACAAGAAAAAAATATAATGAAAAGTTTGCTGAACTTGGTAGATCTCGATACAGGTGCTTTCACTTATTCTGTAGTACATGCTACATTGGAAATCGAAATGTCCCTTTCTTTTATCCTGAAGAGGAATACTAATGTCTTACTCTGTATCGTATCAAGAGGAAAGTCAACTTTTCATGCTATATGTGTAAATATCCTCGGGTATACTTTCTTTTTGCTTGAGTTAGCAAGACGCCAATGTAGTGGTATACATACTTTTATAGAATGGAATCATTGTAGCGTGGAAGAGCATGTAACTTGTTGGAGCAATTTCAAGAGGAAATTGATAAGAAATTGTGCAAGCAATTTTGAATTTTTCAGTTGAGTAATGATGGAGCTCACCTTTTCCACCATAAGTAATTCACTGTAGCAAAAGAAAATTAAATCCGCAAAATTATATCCGCAGATGATTACGTAAATGGGCGTTTGACAGGATCGACAAAGCTATATAATTTTCTTCCCAATGATTTTCCATGAGAATTTTTTTGTGATTATTTTTCAATTTGATGTCATTGTTGGTTCATTAAAATGCATTTTCCACTAATTTGACGGATGGAGGATATTTTTAATTTACCGGCGGCGTGCCGAAAATGTTGTAGGGATTAAGTATAGTTACTAATACAAGTTAAACTGATTGTAAGTATACTATTTATTATTTTAAGTTTTATTATATTATTGGTTGATGGGGTAGGATCAGGTGTTAAACAGGACTCAGGCGGGTATTCTGCACTTGACGTGTAAATTGAAATTGTATCTCCGAAGGTTAGATTCATATAGAAGGTTAAGGTTACATAAAGAAAACAAATTGTATTATGGTGTTAAAAAAGTTTACTTTTAGTGGAGTTTAGGCCCTGGTTCATTCTAGGTATATTTAACATAAGGGGTAAAAAATATGTTGAATTGTGGTTGTGATTCTGTAAAAATATACAGACGAATTTACCCAGTTATACCTCCAACTACTAATTTAGAGGCTCATCCAGCCAGGCTTGTGTGTTTTGGATGTTGAGGTTTGAAGAGGAGTTTGCCTAAGGAATTAGAATTGCTTTAATCAACCAAATCTGAGCTCATGATTGCACGATTTGTTGATAAGTCAAATTAGTGAAGCAGAGCTGAAGGAATTTCATTAAATATATTGAATTATTATACCTTAGGCACAAACACAAAGTCTAGATTTCCTCACCAAAATCCTAGCCCTGAATTTAAATATTCATTTACGCGAAATAATTATTCAAATCAAGGAATGAGCTTGTTAATTTTCACAAGTGAGATTAAGATCGTAGATATTATTTTTAGCATACTTAATAATCATGAAGGAATCCGTGGAAATCCTAATTATTTGTTGAGAAGAGGTTGTGTGGGTTTTATTTCATGGGGTATGATTTCTCTCTACTTTAATATTTAAGATTCCATTTGTAATTGAACAAATGCCTTAGAACTAGTATAGTGAGAGCTCCTGTTAATTATTCTCAACCGTCGTTATTATAGTGTGCCTGAGATCAGATTAATATTTCTTCTCAGGAATTTTAAATGATTAAATTAACCCAAGTTAAACATTTTCTGAAATTCAGTTTACATAAATTATATATACATATTATGAAAATTCCAGAGCAGTATTAAATTAATTATTATGACCAATACGGGGTAATTCATGAAAAATTCTTGGAAATTAAATCAAAACCGTTATTAATTGCCTGAACGTACAATTTAATTTAATTTAAAAATTATTACTTAATTAATTGCAGCAATTAATTATTATGGACTTAATTGCAAAATCTAATGTAGTACTAAATTTTATTCATTTGTAGTCCTTCTGGAAGATCAACATCGACCAAGAGGCAATGTTTGCTGCTCAACTCTGGGCAAATATTCTGTTCAATATGAACTTCAGTGTGAACTTCCTCCTTTACTGCGTTAGTGGAAGGAACTTTCGTCTCTCTGTGAAAAATATATTCTGTCGTAGAAAAAAAGCACAACGATGCCCCAAGAATAAACCCGTTGGGTCACCCTGCACAACCTTTGGTCAGCATTCTCCTCGGGATTTCCATTCACCAAGTCATGGGCGTGAAAGCTGTTACCCCGTGTCAGTCACAGAAATGGAAACCTATGCCTAGATCAAGGATCAGCACAGAGAGCCATTAACTTTCCAGAATCCATCACGTCCAATATAAATGACGGTATCTGTCATTCCATGTAGTCACGACTTTCCATCAAAATGTCATGAGAGTGTCTCACCCATTGCATTTCCAACTCACCATGGATTCCATGCTCTAATTCCTCTTAAATCCTTACTGATCTTGAGGTATGTTTCCCCCAAACACACTACACAGGAATGTCATCAGCAATATTTTCCTATCTAACCTCGAAATTTTACAATTTTTCCTGAAGCTTAGTGCATTAATAAATAAAATTTATGTTGTATTTCCTTCCATAGAAATATATTCACGATTTTCCCTCTTACGCAAGAATAAACAAGTGATGGTGCGTGGGAAAACTTTGGACAATACATATCTCCCATGAAGTTGAGGTATATTTTATGTCACTCAGTCAGTCGCAGATGTCCACAAAGGAAAATATTTCAATAAAAATGCATGTTTTAGAATTTTAAATTTTTAAAACTGAATTTATAAATCCAATTGTTTATCCAGTTTGATACTCAAAATACATTGAACTATTAAAAGTATTAAAATTCTTTCCCCACCCCTCCCCAATCCCATCCTCAGGCTATCATTATTGTCAGTGAAATCCTCATTAAACTAATTAGTTCTAGTCACCCTACCCTGCGTATGTGCTTGCGAGCTTGAATATATGTAGCAGTATTGATTTAGTGAGATATACATTAAATCCATGCTACATTTTCTTTACAAATTGATATTCAATACTTCAAATGTAAACCTTTTATTGTTACAAAGCACGCTGTATTGTCAAGGATTCAAAAGCTTCGTATCTCCTCTAAGAATAAGCTACCGTTACCGTATTGTATTTTTCCAGAAATCCATATTGTATGTGACAGTGTAACTTTTTACCATTGCCAATAATATGTTTTCTATATAAATGATGTTCAAAACCTTTCATTTGTAACACTTTATACGTAAAATTTACATTTAAGGACGTATACGTAGGAGCTTTGTGAAAATAATCCTGGAGCTTGGAAGTCAAAATAAACAACTCGTCAACTCGTTTCAAAGTATTCATGTATACTCATCTTTCATACTACGAAGCATGGGGTCTAAATCCTTTGAAAAAAAGCTTAGCATTTTCTTATGTTATGAATCTCTCATTAATTCATCCTTTCCTCCAATCTTTGCTCCAAATATATCTGCAAACATGTAACTCACCCGGACACCCAGAAACTTCCTCGGGATCAATCAACACTGACTTTTTCAAATATTTTTTTCAAAGACTCTCTAAGGAAATCACCGAGTAGCGATATCAATAATATCAACATTAGCTTTCCTATCCCCCTTGCAAATCCCCCACTCGACATTTGAATCCATCGACTTTTGACACGACTTATTTTCACTAGAGTAGAGCAAACTTTTCTGATTCCTTCCATCCTTTCCCTTCCAGCATGTTCTCCATTCATTTTTCCTTCACATATATGTCCGTAAATTCCATCCCTTTTCGTCTCTCATGGCTCGAATCTTTGCACTATGAATAAGAATTGAAAGAGATTGGAGGCGTTTGTGTAACTTTCAGTCAAGGAGCATTTTCATTTTCTTTCATACCGCTCTCGACTTCGACTTTTGCTTACAGGTACGGCCTTGCCGGAGCTGTAGAATAATAATCTAAAAAGGAATTTATTTCAGATGCGAAATGCACGGAGATGGAATGCTCTGCACGAGCGTGTAAGAGTTTGATTACAAAAAAGTGCAGGCAACCAAAAAATCCCATTGGCTGATGTTACAATTTACAACGTTATTTGGATATGGAACATACATCCCGAAAATTCTGCCTTGGGTAATTTAAAAAAAATCATTCCTAAAAGTCTCACTTATAATTACAAGGGTCCGTAATTCGGAAATGGCTCGCAAGATACGGTTACGGTTCCTGTAAAAGTCAACGGCAGGCGGCAAAAATGTTCATATCCCAAGTTATTTGCCCTGTCTCAGGGCCCCTGAGCTCGTTGGCCATTGAATTTCCCATGTATTTACTTTTACCATGTACTACATGGCGCAAGCTGCAGATAAAAGCTTTAAATGTGTGAGGAATTTTTAATGCCCACAAAATATGTGCTCTTGTAAAAGATCCTAACCGCTCCTTACATTGGCATTTCGATACAGCTTTACCTAACTTTAGCTGGAGCTTTTTCTCCATAAGAATTAATGAACAGAAGTTGTGTATATAATTTAACATTGAAAATTTCTCCTACGACGTAACTGAAACCTAAATAAAAGCAATGTTTACAGGTCCTTACTGGAAATTAACTTGGATGAAGCGTGTGTATGTGGAGTACAATAAAGCTACCACTAAAGGCAACGCGATCAGATAACCAAGCAAGAGTCAAGAGCTCAGCATTCTTAATGTAGATTGCTTTTCTAATAAGATTCTCCTCGTTATACATGCAAATAATGACTCTCCAGGAATGGAGAATCTCAAGAGAGGGTGCCTGAAACCAACAGTCGAAATGAGTGCAGTTAGAGAATGACGGAGTGGGTGGATGAAGAAAAGGAAGGCTGCAGATGTGCAGATGTCCGGTGGAGCATAATAGAGTGTACTTTTCAACGATATTGATGCTCATACTTGAAGATTTTTTCCTGGGTAGCCTCAAATGTTTTAAACGACTATTTCTTGGTTCTTCTAATGTTATTGCATGAGTACAGGCTGTTTTAATATTTCTGAAAGCCATCATTTCTCATTAAGGTTATGATGCATTTTCTTACTTTAGCAACTGAGCAATATGTATGATAATGATGGGGAACTTTCACAACAAGTTATTCAGTCAGATATATCTTTCACTTCTTTAAACTCGTACTATTCAGAATGGAAAAGGTATTTGATAGCACAAGATGAGTTTTTGTCATTACGTGGAAGGAACATGGATTCCAAGAAAATTAGATTTTGCAGAGTCTTCATCCTTGTTCAATTCCACTTACGATGTCATCTCGCTCTAGGAATTTTCAATGGAAGGTTTGGAGAGACAAGAGTCTCATGAGACGCATACAAAAGGCAATACTCTCAAGCAAACAAGTGGTTTACACCAACATAGTTATTCATCATTATGACTGGTTAACTTGAGCAGAATACCGTTCTAGGCACAAATTTCTTCATCCATACTTGTTGCAGCGTGATCCGTTGAATAATAAAATTAAAAAACCGCCTGGTTATGTTATTTATATTCCTTACGCTGGAAATCTGTTCAACATTACACAAGCTTCTCTTACATTGTTCAATCATTATTAATACAATTGATGTGGTATTTTGGTATTTGAAAACAAATACAGCAGTGACGATAACTCTACGCTTCCACTTGAACTGGGGAAAGATTTCCCAGTGTATGGGAAGAAATCTTTTTATAACAGTATTTTGTACAATAATTATTCCATATATGAAAAAAGCCTATTTTTTCTCTTTTTATTTGGCCATGGAAACCATTATACAAATAATGCTGCCAGGTAGTCTGGGAACTTCTATCTGGAAATACAAATAAAATAAAAGTTTTTATCGACGCAATGATAATATTATGATTGAATCAAATGCTGTGCAGATATAAAACCAAAATTGGAATTCCCTTCTCCAGGTATAATTCAAAGACCTGAGAAAAGTAAAGGAAAAGGTAGGCTAAAGAAAATGCAGATTTCCTTCTCTGTCTCTTGCTCGTAGTAGAAACCTTGAAGAAAAAACGTTTCTGAAATTATTCCTAGTATTTAATTTTGTGAGATAGGGATTCATATAATATAATGGGATATTATTCTTAAAAGGGAAGGAGTACCTATGTGGAAGAGAAAATTGAAATTATTATTATTGTACATGAGCTAGAAAACTACACCATTTCAGTTACAAATTATGGATTGCAACGTAGAAAATGGCTAATGAGTGCTACAGGCAATATCTCTGTACAAACTATAGAGCTCTGCCGTTTGCATGTAAATGTAACATTTGCGAATCATTAGATGTGAATGTGTATGTGAATAAAAGAGAATGGATCTAAAGTTTTCCTCTATATTCTCCCTTTCACGCCAAATGCACTTTCACAAAGAAATTCAACCGAATAACTTTCCTTCTAGTAGGGATACTTTACATTTCTAAAGATTGCTCTACCGCGCAGTTTGTATATTTTTTCTGAGCACATCAAGTTAATGTGTCAATGTGTATCAGGTGCTAAGGCATTCATTAATTTTCCTACTAGTAAATTATACAGTACTCCGTTATTTCAGTTCATGCATGGGTTCAGCCTAGGTCGTTAAAATAATTTAATAATTATTAGATATACCAAATTCCAATAATTAAAATTACCATATTCTCATTTAACCAAATGCACACGACCGTAAAAAAAAGATTCAATTTATATTTTGTAGCATTGGAATTTCGAATAAAAAGCTACAGCTGCATCCTTTTATCCAACTCATTCGTTGTCATTATTTCACAATCAATTCAGTTTCAAAGGGTATTTCATAATTTCGATGATAATTATTGGAAGAGCTGGATTTCTTTTACAAGGAAATTCTGCGTCGTAAAAATATTTCTAAAAATCCATCTACATGATATTATTCTATAGGTTCAATAGCATTAATATCTTTTCTTCTTTACCAATTTTTTGCTAGTTGGAAAATAAAGATGAAGTCAATATTTCTTAAGAGTAGAAACATATAACACGACCGCTTTCAACCGTAGAAGGTTTTCTATTTTCTTTGATCCTGAAAAAATATTAGATTACTCCCCATCACCAAGCCAACCTTTCTGTCGGAAATAATGGTAAATCCATATATTTTTCATAACGCCATAACTACCTTTGAGGCTCAGTAATATGAGGTAAATTTTAGAAAGAAAGTTACGACGACAGGGGAATAAACCCCTTAGATTTGGAAAGAGTACACGTAAGACGTGATTAATGAATTCCCATTTTATGACAGTGTTCTCACTACATTCAGTGTTGAGTTCATGCCAAGGCAAGAAACCTGCGAAACTTGAACGGCAACTGAAAACTTATGTTCGTCTTAAGTTGGGAAACCTTTCAACTTTCAGTCCGTCATATTTTTACAGAGAGCTGAGTGTTCCGTGGAACTTTTCTATTGTGTTCTAAGAAATGCTGAAATTGAGCAGCTACTTATTTTTTGTTGCCTTTGGTATTCATTTTTTCGTAAGAGTATAGAAAAATTCTTCAAACACATGTTCAATTTCACTCATTCCGTTTATTATTCACGCACCGACAGAAGTGACGTGTCAACGATTTGCATTATTTCAGAATTTGGAAATAACAAGCTTTTCTTTTAGGGGACACAGATTTAGCGAAGCAATGTCTATTGTGATGATGCTAGTTTCTTGATGTTCACTCACCTGCCTGTCCGCTCGATAATTCCCGAACAAGTGATAAGTTTGAAAGTTGCTGGGGAAGAAATTCTAACCCCACAGTTTTTCTTAACAAAATTAATTAATCCCTTTTAATTGATTCTTTTTGAGCAGGAATCGGGTTAGTCGTAGGATGAAAGCCGGTGGAAAGTACTTTAAAGTGACAGGAGGATGGTAACG
>JAQFXU010004380.1:0-13702 GCA_034693705.1 Spatulosminthurus flaviceps | reverse complement strand
TATAAATGTGAAATATGTAGGTTGCAGGTTGATGGGGGAAGTGGGGAATAGAAGCAAATTGGAAATGGTAATAATTGAAACCGCACACACACACACACACACACACACACATATGTGATCGTTGGTAATAATAAGCAAATAGTATGTGTTAGTTGATTGGGTTGAGGTAAAAACAAAAGCAGATTCACTTGATGGTTTTGCTCACTACACATAATTAGATATGTGCTGAGATATAGATGGAGTATATAGATAGGCAGTTGAGAGAGTAACTGCAGAGTGCATTAATACTGAATGGCTACAAGGCTGGAAGTGGTGGATGTCACCAGGAACTGTCCTCTCTGGACTTAATATCCATCCATACACGTCCACCCTCGCCATCAAACCAATCAGGGAAATGCTCCTTTCATGTCTGGAAATGCAGGTTTGGGAAGGCCCGTGTCTCTCTGTATTCATCAGAGAGAGAGAGAGAGAGAGAGTATTCGGAAGCATATATGAAAATGTGTGTGTAAATGGAAGAGAGAGTTTTTCTGCGTGTGTTTTTTGTGTGTACATACGACGTGTACGCACTACTCTGAGGAGAGGAAAGGATTGACAGTCTGTCCACAAAAGAGTGACACTGATAATTACGATGGGGATGCTCCCTATAATTCCATTTTTATGAACCCACTGAACATTTTATTTTCTCAATTAACAGATTTTTATCGGGATTCTTCCCTCACACGCTTCCTGTCCCCATCTTCAGATATTCTATTAATAATCATATAGTGGATGAGTATTTTATATGTGAAAGTACAGGGGCAGATCCGAGTACTCGGCCATTCCTATATTTAAATCCTCATTTCTATTACCATCTCTATATACACTCCTTTGAATTTCATGGGCTCCAATTATTCCATAGCTCTATATATGTAGTAATAATGTAGTCCGTGGAATACACTAGAGGATCGCTCTCTGAGATGTTCAATTCAATGTAAATGTTGTGGATGTATAAATGTGTCATTGTAAGTGGTGAATGTAAAACTTGGTCTATTCAATGGAAACTAATAGGTACTAATCCAATGAAATGGTTTCTTTACGTATGTGAGCTATTCAGTACTCTCCGCAGGTTAAGAGCACACACATTTAAGAGAGGAGTCGAATAAAATCCATAAATTCTCCATGAACCTTTTTGCCCTGTACGCTTCTTCAGCGCAGCGTGCAGGAGTATAGTTGTGGTGGTGGTGTAGATTTTTAGTGGAACTCACGTGCTCCAGGTTCATTGAGGTGGGTGTGCTCAAGTGATACAAATTACATGAATTCCCTCCGTTTCCTCCTGTCGTGCCCATTCATTGCTAATACATTATACCAGGATGGTCACTATCCCCTAATTAATTTCCCTAATACCTACGGAAATTGAGCTTGGTCTTTCAGTTTCATGAGAGTGCACCCAAATCTACTTCTTCAGCCCATCTTCATCCAAACCAAAGGGCTACAACAAGACTTTTTCAAACGCTCATTATAGTCAAATTGCGTCTTTTCACGTAGTTGTATATATACATATATGTACATATGTACATGTGTGTACGTGGAAGTTGTGAAAGGGTGCCTTTTTCACTTTCCCGACTTGCTTGAAAAATTCATCTGGGAACGGAGAGGAGTTAAGATTAGAATATTTTTATGACTACAGATAGGGGCAATGCTCCGAGCCTGGCTCTCTCACTCTCTCTCACTCTTCCTCCCTCTCCATGCTACAATTGGAGTGGTGATGTGATAATAATTGGAAAAAATACTCGTAAAATTTATACTACTTGAGAACAGAAGGTGGGCTTGTACAGAGACGATATGGTCTCCTTGAGCAGGAGTACAACTCCTCTTCTACAGGATCATAAAGCCTCCATTAATTCATGTGGCGGAACATAACCCACCATTTCATCTCGAATACCACAGAGCAGGCTAGATAAAAACTGCTCTTTTCCTTCCTCTCCAATTTTAATGTCAGGACGAGTAGAGCATACAAGCATCCCCTAAACTTCATCCTTTCTACATACCTCCGGGCTTCTCTCCAGGTAATTTACCTACCACTACCAGGTAAATTGGTAAACTTCTTAATGCTTTTCGTCCTTCCGAATCCCTTTGAAGCCGCCTTTCCCTCCAAATATCCGCCATCTCCTCAAATACACTTTTTTCTCTTTTAAACCACCCCAAAACGGATGTCGGGGAGCGAATTTCGCTAGACTTCAAAAACATTCAGATTTTTTAAAAATATCAAGCGACAATTTTCTGTCTAAATGTATTACCACCAGACATTTACTAATTTTTTTCAAATTATACCCAATCCAACTTGTTTTCTCAAAAACATATTTGGAAATTGAATAAGAATTCTTATCAGCATTGAAGAGAGCCAAGGAAGCATTTGGATTCCTTCATAGCCAGAAGGGTTGGATTTATTTCCATTCTTATGAAGCATAAAGAGTTCAATTTCTGACCATGCTTTTAGGGTAAAACCACCGTGGATGATTTGGTTGAAGAGACGAAGAAGAATCTCATTAAGAACGTTGGAAAACTATTTTTCCACAGTTCTTTATGAATTCCATCTTTATCAGGGGCTTTATTCATTTTGAAAGATTTTGTAGGCTCCTCTTGTTCCGTTAAAGATATTTCCGAATCTAAACATTCATTGGTTTTGGAAAGGCAAATTTGTTCGAGATTGATTTTTGATGACATTTTAAATAAAAATGTTCACAAGTTTCTGTAGGGACAGGATTTTTGTTCTCGGATCGGGACTGAAAGGTATTAAATTCTTCCAAAATGAGCTGGTTGATTTTGGGTTTCTCATAAAAAGTTTAATAAACTCTAGATGGTCTTTGCCTTTTGATTTAATAAGATCTGAATGAGATTTTCTAGCTTCGCGGTATTGTTTCCTATAAACATATTTTCGGTTAACTACATTTCGCGACTAATTGCAATTGCGGTCAAACCAAGGTTTGGCTCTGAAATTTGGTGTAGAAATTGTTTGTACTAGCCCTAGCTTTTAAAACAGGAAGATTTCGACACTAAAATAGCAATGAGGATGCAATGTAAAATGTGTGTATGTGTGAAGTAATTAAGTACACAGCAGCAGCAATAATAAAGCACGATATCCACAAGCAGGTATTTGTGTTAAATAGCTAAAAAATAATAAGTGCTGAATTTAATGATAAGTAGGCTTTTGGGTTTTACTTTAAACTATAATATTGAGGCAATAAATTGAAGGTTGATTTTAAGTACAAATAATTGGATGGAGAAATAGGAATAACTGCTGGTTTGAAAGTAGGTAGGTCGTAAACTGCACTGCTGAAGATCCACACTGGAGTGTGCTTTAAAACTTGATCTTGCATTGTCCGAAAGTAAGATTAGGTCCAAATTGGCCCGTTTCAGCATAAGACCAACGAGAGGTATCTGCATTTCTTCGAGGTCCGTTTCATTTGTCAATTGTGATAAAGTCTCCTAGTCAAATATTGTTGAGCAGGAGGAGCAGGACATGGAAGTAGGACTAGGCACAAAATAGGCAAAATAAGGAATTGCAGTAACCAACCTCCATTAGTTGCATAACATGTAAAATATAGGAGCAACAAGAAGTGCTTCAATTTATGAAAATTGAACAGAAATTCTTATTGTTTTACTCATCCCACAAGAAACTTCTGTGGTTCTGACTGCTTCAGTGTTAGCTAGATTAAGACCGTCAATTGATTGTTCCTATGGAACTACGTAAACATTGATATTAAGAATTGAATCGTATATCCGTTGCATTTTTACAATTTAATGACAGTTTTTTGAAAGTAAGTTCTGAACGACAGGATGAAATACCCAGAAGATCCAAACTCATAGGGAGGTACGTTGATAGAGGGTTCAGGCTAAAGTACCTCATGCAGATTTGGTTCTTACTATTGGAAGTTAATTGTAAGAGCATTGGATGAGAGGGATGTTTATTTCCGTACAGTCTCGAGATACAGAGAGAGAGAGAGAGAGAGAGAGAGAGGAGGAAGAGAAATGCTACCGTGTAAAGACTTTGGCTGGAGAATTTAGCTACACCTCCCTTCTCTCTCGATGTACTACGACGTAACTTTAGGAATTTAAGAGCGAGTTTTTGGTTGAAGTGCGTCTGTGTATGTGTGTGTGTGCGTATGGAGGGAAAAAATGCATGGAGCATACTAAATATTATGGCTGAGGCGATGGAGCAGGACGACGTAAAAAACGAACGGAAGGAGCAACGAACTCTTCCTTCCTGCATTTACAAAATAATCATATGCAGCAAGGAGGCAATAAATGCGCTATAGTGAGTATTAGAGAGAGTATGCGTGTGTGCGTAGTAAGCAATAAACCCCAGGTTCGTGCATACATGCACTTGTGTCTATGGACCATGATAGTGAATCTAAAGATTCAGCACAGTGCACTTGTGTACTTGCATATTTTCTTCCTCTCTCCCTCTCTCTCTCTTTACTACACCAACCTCACGTGTGTGAGTTCAGTTAAACTCATGCCTATCTTTTCATACACACACACACACACAAACATTTTATGTAAGTTATAGAATCACATGGACAAACATACACACACGTGAATTCTATGTGTAAACTTTCCAGTTACTTTGAACTTTACATGACGATGAAGCGGAAGTCAACAAAAAACAGGCTGTCGTATCCATTTAATTCGAAATTCAAATCCCTCCGGACTAAATCCACCCACACCGCAATGCTATTTTTGTATGTGATTCCTCAGTACTCATATACTTTCAATCACATTTCTCTCTCTTTTATTTCCCTAGAAACTCATTGACAGTGTAAGAACTATTATTATAGCATCATTATTTCAGAGGATTCTAAAACAACCCGCTCTCCTACAAAAAATTGACAGGGTAAAACAGACCGGCTACAATACGCACGCACACACTCATACATATACACACGCACTTATACACGCTAAGTGCTAAAATTCCAAGGATGTTGTCGTTAAAGGAACATTCGAGTGAACAAGAGCAATTTGTAAGCCCTGTCTGACCGCATTATGACTGATGAACTTTCTTTAGCCAAACGATACTACACATGCCTCCGTACTATTGTTCAAACATATATGCACTTGGTTACATTCCATAAGGTTCTATCTCCGAAAGTGACAAATGCCAAAAAGGTGTCCCTCCCCTAAAAATGTAGCATGTTATTCCAAAAAGGAGATATTGTTATCCTGACCTTCAAGGGACTTGTCACAGGACGCGGAGCCCTTTGTCAGAAAGAGCCAGACGAAGGAGGTGCGACCTTGTCTTTAACCCTACCGCTTTGTCCCAACTTGTTTTGAATTTTATGCTACAATAAAAGTTATAAAAGAAAAGTGACATTGACCAAACTGGCAAAGACTAGTTTTAAATTTTTGAAAAACAAGGCCAAGAAAACTTATGCATAGCCTTTGGAACGCCTTTAGAAATCTCTTAAAAGTAATAACTATAAAAATTCCAATCATGTACATACTAAAGGGGTTACTTAAATAGTTACGACTTGCTCCCTGCGACGGGAAATTAGTGAAACATTTTTGCTATCAGCAATTTCCGAGAAAGTACCTTTTGAAAGATTTACTCACACGTTTTTGGTTGCTCACGCATAGTAAATAGAGCACACTCATGACGCACTCACTACTCATCTAAAATGTATGGGGACACATTGGGACAGTTCAATTGTTATGTACGTATGTCCATTAGAGACGGCATTTAGAATAAGGATGGACGGTGAGGAGAGCCCGTGCTAAAAATCCATTGAGATCAATGTAACAAGATAGGTTTTAGTAGTGTGGGCGGCTGTGGAAGGAGTGGGCAATTTGTAGGAAATTCGTCTCTCTCCCTGTTACAATTTCAAGGGAATAAGCCCATATGTTGAGGAATGCAGATGACACATGTAGTAATTATACGCGTACATATAGGCCCATGTATACTTGTAATAATTATATACCTCATATAATTATTACATGTAAAGAAACTGCCTGAGCTATGAGCCTTACTAGAGGGAAATTAGAGTAACAAGAGGAGAAGGCTATTATTTTGAGAAGTTCCAAAATCCAAATAAAGTGTCATCCGTGCATGAAGGGTTGAGTTTGTTTCGGACATTTGTACTTTACGCACTCTGCTTACTATTTCCCCATGTACTTTCAAATAGACATGGCACATGAAATGTACACATATAGATACATGTGTAGCACGCATTCTAACTTCAGTTGAATTTACAGGACACATGTTAATGTGCAACTATGTATGTTTGTACAGAGTTGAGAGAGAGAGAGAGATAGAGAAAAAAGAGCTAAAATAATTATGGAAGTGCAATGAGGACAACCCTTTTGGAAAGGCAACTAATTAGTTTCTATTTCAGGACCCATATGTTCTTATCTCCCCTCCTTCAAAAACCATCATCTTCAGGCAATGATGCTCCCCAGTGTTGAGGGCTCTTCTCCTTGTTTTGCAATTATTTTTACTTTTTCCCCTTGTAAATTTCTCTCGTACACAAGTCAAAATATGACTTGTATGAAATTTCACATGAAACTTAACATAAAATAATTTAAAGCTCAGATTTTGAAACAAAGGTTCTTCCTATTTTTTGGCCAATGATAAATATAGTCCCCATATTAATTTCCACTAAAGTATGTATCTATGCTTGAAAAAAGAAATGACAAAATGTGCTTGTGAGGTAAAGGGAATAATTTTGAGGATGAATTTTCGCCCCCAGAATCTACCAATTTCCTATGAATTTTACCCATATAATTAATTTAGCATTCCTAGGCCTGGGCCTATGATTGAATTTTTCTTCAATTGGAAATATTGGAATAAGAGAGGGAAAAGTAGAGCGTGGTGGGGTGTCTGAGTGGTGTGAAGCCATGGAAGTGTTATTTGAGTGAGGAACAAATTGTGCTAATAAATGTGAATATTTGTCCCGTGAGTTGTTGCTATTGCTGGAGGCTAGACATTTAGTTGGCATAGTAATGTATAGTTTTTGTAGGTACAAGGGAACGTACACGCTAGGTATAAGCGGAGGGACAAGGGATACATTACCTCTGGGAGTGGAAAGCCTCTGTCTCTAATTCTCTCTGGGGACATTAACTTCTGGACCTGGAGGGTAGAGAGGCAGTGGCTTATATGGAGGGACGCAGGCTTGACGAAAGAGTAGTAGTTACGACAAATGTGTGAGTAGTGTAGTCGTCTGGCCCTATGTAACCCATACCTCTATTACAGTCATCATCATCACTACTGTGTAGAGTCCATGCATGCATAGTATATGTACGTTCCTACAATATACTTGTGTGTACGTAAACTATGAAAAATAGGTTTTTTGACGGATTTTCTCCCTGTAATTACACTCACACGTATTTCCAGACCGGAAATAACAATGGCAGAGGCCTGGGCAGACTCCCAGGAGAGAATGCTATCTTTGACATATGCGACACTTTTTTCCCTCCCTCCTTCATTGATTTCAGTTCTGACTGAGACTCATCCCGCATATGGAACCACATTGCTCATATCAATTTCAACTAACCCGTATGGCAAAATGTGTCCTCCGAATCCTTCCAATCCATTCCTATATGTACACATAGCCCTCAACTTGAACAGCATCAGGTTAGGTCCATGAGGATTGAACAAAATCCTTCAAAATATTCTCCAAAACTATTTTTCTCAATCCCTTTTTTCCCCCCTTCCAAAATATCATATCCTATTTTTAAGCTCTACGTACGTCCGTACACATTTACTTGTACAAAGTTTCAGGTGTGACTCTTTTTCCTTCCATAATGATTTTTCCATACAAATGACAAATTAACTTTGACGAGGATTTAAAATTCAGGATTTTTCTCCAATTCTTTTTTTTTACATACATATATGACAGTCCCCAAAAATTTATTCATTAGAACTTCCAGCATTGCCGGGTATATAAGAATCTCCTCCCCCCATGAATATTCAAATCTCAATTTCCAGCCTCCTCTCCAATAAAAATCACCTATTACAATCCCAAATCAAGCTCATGAATTCACACTAAAAATATTAATTTATCCTCATTCACATTCAATAAGTTACAAATAATTTTTTTTCTTCCCTTTTGAAGCCAAGACAAGGACGAACGCTGAACAACTAGAGGACTGACTCTAGAAAGGAAAAATGAAAATAATAAATACAAGGAACGCGTGTAAAAAGATAGTATATCATTTCAGCGGGAAAAGAAGAGATTTTATTTTACTGACGCTATAGGAGAAACTTCTCCCTTTTTTAATGAGCAAGAAAATCCGACACCAGAAGAATTCCTAGCAATTCTCTCTCTCTCTCTCTCTTTTCGCAAAAGCAACGTCCTACATAGGAAAGAAAGCGAGTGTCATAGATTGTTGGGACTAAAAGGGAAAAAGTCTGGGAGAAACTGAAGAAGAAAGAAGGAGAAACTTGATAGAAAGAATCTTATATAGCTCACAACTAACTAAGATACACAAAGGCTTCATCATGACTCCCATCCTAAGTTCCAGCTTCTGGAATTTTCCACTGGATATGAAAAAGCCCAATCCTGACCTTGACAACCCAGATTTCTTACGTAGGTCTGCTAAAATTAGGGCTAAATATATAATAATTGCAAGAAAGTTTCCTCCCTTCCTCAACATACTGCAGTTCCACATATAAACTCCCTCCCTCCGGATAGACAACGGAGTAGCCTCTAGTGAGAAAGATGAGCCGGTGAAATGGAGCTAAGTCAGTAAAAATCCATGGGATTATATTTCCTCCAAAAGAATAGAAAATTCGGATTATCATGCAGAATTCAGAGGAGATCTACATATTATATTCTTATTACATATTTCCCATCATATAATGAACTATCATATATCAGCAAAAGCTACATATACAAAAATAAAGCTTCCAAACACTCCCCAGGAACAGAGCCTCGAGGAAGAAATGCTAACAATAATTTTTCACCAATTTAAATGTTCCAAGAGAAAGTCCCTTATTTTTCACATCCTTATCAATCCTTTCCTTAAAAAAGTAGAACGTTTAACCCTGCATCAAACTCTATACATGCTTATGCATCCGAATAATAAGAGTTCTCACCCCAAGTCCCATATATAATCTATTTCCAGAACCTTCCCTTTAAAACTGCATCTCTGGGAATGACGTAGAGAATCCCATAGGGAACTTTTAGCATATTTGGGTGAAAGTCATATATTTATTCTGCTTGGAGAAAATAAATTCTACGAGAAAAAAAATAGATATCAGTAAAGAGTGGAAAAGTGTTTTTTTTAACATGCCGGGAAAAACAGGGTGAACTAAAAAAAAGACTTTAAAAAAGTCTCCAAGAATAAAGTTTTGAGATATTTAGGTTAAATTTATATATTTTTTGGATAATACTGGAAATTCCATTGTGTGTGTGTGGAGAGAGGGAATAATTCAATTGAGCACATCTGTCCACCAAGGAGTAAAAGTATGTAGTTGGAGGAGAAGAAGCCATACATTGAAGGAGCTAGAGTATATGTAGTGCTCAACATGCGGCTATTTACTTTTATTATGTCCCGGGCTATGCATTTTAGCATGTAGTAAAAAACTTATTCTACACACAATAAAGGAGTTTGGCTTGAGTGACGACACAGTGTGTATGTATATGCTCTTTGTACATTTATACATACATAGGCGGGCTAGTAAATAAGAGGATTCAATGCTCTCACAAAAACATCCCATACGTATGTATAGAAATAGAGCGGGCGAAAATGGGACCAACTTTGTATGTAGATTTGAGTGTGTAGAATCTTGGGGAGGGAATAATAGCAAATGCACTTATAGTAGTAGTACGTAGTAAAAAGCGTAGGAAAAGAAAGGAGGAGAGGAAGGACAGAAAGAGAGAGAGAGAGAGAGTATAGTGTATGATTATCTCTGTTTATGTACAAGTAATATATGGGGAAGATATGGAGGAGAGTGTGTAGAGCAGGTGACTTTTGGGACTATGCTGTCTGGCGACTATGTCTGGCTTGATTTGTCCCTATAATACATGTACTGAGAAAGTGAGTAAGTGTGAGTGAAGAGCAAGTCCGTATAACTTTGACTATGGAATCTTGTCCTGCATTTCAGGTCTAGAGCTAATGCCCTTTAAAGCTGGCAGACTGCAGCTGTTCCACTATAAACATGCATGTGTAGAGTAACTTTCTAGACGTACATAAGTATGGTGTGCGTGCATGTGGCTGGGATCAGACATATTAGATATATTTATATATTGGAGACGACGGTGTATGTATGTAGTAGTAGTGTGGAGAGCTTGTGATGCTCGAGTTGTTTGTATAGTAGTAAAACGAAACGACAAGGCAATCCACCAGTTCAGCCTTGTATGCATGCTCGGTGCTGGCCAAGAGGAGGGGACTGATCGGGTTTTTCTCACACTATTTCACTCTGATTACTTTATCTTATCTCCATGCCAGGGTTTACCTAATAATAACACATATGCAGCTCCCATCAATTGTTATTGTTAGTTTGGCAGCTGCTAAAAATCTTTCCCGTCTCTTCTATAGTATTAGCCTATAATTTGCACACTTTTTTTTAAAAAATGTATGAAAAACTAACTTCCCCCTTTATTCTCTGCTTGAGCCATTTACTACAGTGAGCAGATTTTCTTTTCAACTTTTACTATAATTTTGTATATGGATTTCCTGTGTTTCGCTTGATTCAATTGTTCGTAGCCGGATTTTGAGGGAAAGGTTTTGGAGCTTTGAGTGCAATAATAATAATTAATCTCCTCTATTTATTTCCTATAAATACGGATTCCTCACAAATTCATACTAGGCGAAAATTTTCTCCACAATCATTTTCAAGTAAGTTTTTTAGCAAAGGTTAGAACTTTATCAAAGTCACAGCGTTTTCTAATATGTAAGAAAAAAACAAGTTGCTCCTATAACCTTTTCATTGGACTTTCATCCAATTTTTTTCATCCCGAATTTTGGGATGTAGTGTTAAGCTTTTATTGTTTCTATAGGGTGCTCTTCCCTCACGTGCATCATTTCATAAAATGTTAGTCTTCTCTTTTAGCACACTTGCGAAACTATGGAGCAACAAAGATCTCTAGGGATGGGAACTTCTCCCATATGTGAGCATATAGAAATTTTTAATGAATGCCTGTTCAGCGAATTAGCATATACTTTCAAATATTCTGAAGCAAGCAATGCATACGAATATGTCAGCTCTATTGTACTCATATAATTCTAAAAGTGCTAATTATTTACTCAGCTTCTTCAAGTATAATAATCCTACTCACACTACACATTTTTTATGTATTCACAAAATTCCCCCGTGTGTGAATAATGATTATTACTATTCCTTGAACGTATAAATAATCAAATGGTATATTTCCTAGGATGGTGTTTGTCAAAGCATTTTTTTTTAGTACTAATTAAAAAAATTGGGCAATGAAAGTAGAGAACGTGTCTGAATGTGTGTGGGATTTGGAAATGAACGTACCTTTTATATAGGACTGAGCTAATGGATGGAAAGGTGTGGAGTAGAAAGTATATAGTGAATTGATTATGTGTGAGAGCTACAAACGTAGATGATTTACACAAGAAAGTAATAGTATGGAAGCCCTGCTGATGCCCTGATTGTCTGGCTTCTGATTAGTATCAATAAGCTAACAAGCGTTTTTCCTATAATTACTTGACCCTGTCTAGGAATTTCTACCTTCCACTCAGCACAATTCTCTACCGTGTAGGTGGTAGCACAATTATTACGGTTTATATCCATCCATTTTAGCTTCCTTACAACTCCCGTTTTAAAGATCCTACAACTTTCTCTACTTATTTAACTTAAGCTCCTACCCTGGAGAATGCTCACTCCTACACGGAGATAATAATAATTTTGGTCTTTTAGTATATAGTAAGGAGTAGTACTGGGGGAACTTGTTGTTACCGAGGTTTCAAGAGAATCTTTGTTAAATGGCCGTACATTAAAAAATGATGTGACAAGGGGAGATCTGATAAGTACTCAACGTATGTCTCCACGTAGCCATTTGATATTGTATGGAGCCGTCGAATATGTATCCACGCATGTACTGGGCCATAGGCAATAGGAAGCAAATAAAAGTTTAGTAGAGCATGGTGAATAAGCAAATTCAAGGGGAGAGAAGTGGAGTAATAATAATTGTGAGGAGAAGTAGGAGAGAGAGAGAGAGAGAGAGAGAGAGAGAGGAAATTAAATGGAATTTAAAAGTTGGGAAAATATACATATAAGTCATACATGAGAAATGTTATCTTTTATGACTGAGCTTTAAAAAGGCTGAAATGTTGTCATAAAGTGTCTCCCAGTGATAAAATTCAGATTTTCCCTTTCATTTCTTTATTTTGCTCATAAATTTTTTTTTCTCCTTGTCGTCGGGTCCTTGACTTTTATTTTTATTTCCAAGCCCCATGTCATTATCCTTCAATCAATCTTCCATGTATGTAGTTATAAAGTCTCATGGAGGGAAATAGCACTGTAGTTTTTTTTTCTAGAAAATAACCTTCGCTTGAGCAGGTCCTTCTTTTATCTTGAGATAAAAACGTGAGGATTTAAATACAGGGGAAAAAATATAGAAATCCTTTTCTTACTATAATTTTTTATTATTATATCAATGAGGGCGGGAATTTTGTTATCGCAATTAAAAAAATAAGTTGCTTATATAGTTTTAACAAAAGAGGGGGAGAAACTTAGAACAATAATAATTATTTTCTCATAGCTGAGATAATTTCCTTTCTCTGGCTCTGGATTGATTTGGAGAGAAGTGTGGGGTAGAGGGGGAGAGGGGGAAATTAGTGGGATTTTCCAGGTCTATATGGGGAGATTTATTGCCGATTATTGCACTACCACTACTACCAACTCTCAATAGGAATAGGAGCGTGGACAGTAGCACTGGGGAGGAGGTTACGAGAGGTTTTTATGATGGGTTTAATTGCTCAAGCTTTACAGTTATATGGGATGGATGGAGGACCGAGACGGAAGAGTGTGTTTCGAGGGTTGACTGCTTCTCAATTGTGCCTTCCATCATCATGGACTCTCTCATAAATTCTCACGCAGTTCCATGAAATTTTTTATTTGCAAATAAAAATACATACATTACATGTCCTCCTCTCCTATATATCTCCTTCCATGCTCAAAACCAAATGGCTTTCTCAATGACTCCTCCTACATTCCCAAATGCAACGAGAGTCAGGGACTCAGGGTGCGGGTGAAAGTCCAAACTTTGTTTCACCTCGCCTCTATACCGCCAAAACTTCCTCCGTGTATTGACACATGATGTAGAGATACATGTTTTTACCTTACTTTGTTCATGCATTCACACACCATCGCTCCCTATGCTAATTTACCTAACACATCCTAGCCAATATATTTTTGCCTTTTGTCAGAATAAAAACTCTATTCGTATGAAATATGTACATTAGACCTGGATTTCACCCCAGTATTGAGCCATGGTTAGTTTAGCCATCGAAAACAGAGAGGGATTTCATTAAAGTAGTTTATGAGAGTCGTGAGAGGACAATGGCTAAGTTAGCCTTTATTGGTCCAGATTTCACTGTAAATTATATAGACACGGTTAGTGATAGATTTGTAAACTTGCGGTGGTAAAGTCAAAATTTGGCAACCAAAACAGCCGTCATGGACGAAACGAGTGCATTTGTATTAGTTACTGGTTTAGTATCGTCATTACAAAAAATCAACTAGTAAAAGAATTAA
>JAQFXU010004379.1:0-13703 GCA_034693705.1 Spatulosminthurus flaviceps | reverse complement strand
CTATCTCGACAACACATTGATACATAAGAACTCAACTAAACTACAAAGGCTTAGCTATATTAAATAGCTAACTGCATTCCTTACCACTTTTAGCCGGCAAATACCACTTCATTGACAAAGAACGGTATGGTCGTACTCGTATGGGTATGGGGCATGGGGATTATAAAAATAAAAATGTAAGTACTAACAATAAGTAAATACTTAATAAGCACTTATAACATAAACAGTACGTTTGTTTAAGCGAATCATTCCATTCCTTTCAAGCTTCCCACTTTCCACCGTGAACTAAAACTAGAAAAATAGAATAACATTATTATTTATTCCTGAGGGAAATATGTGAAAGAAAAAGAAGGCTAAATAACAATATATAATTAGTGAAGACCTTCATAAATTCAGTTTTTACAATCCCATCCACTCGTTGTATCAATAGTGAAGCCTAAGCTGCCATCTTGTGTTTATATTATCAACTACTCACAAGTTTCTGCGCTTGCGCGAGTTTAACTGCACGTCACGTTCAGGAAACAATGCAGAATTGCAGAGAGCACATATTTTGAAGGCCCTTCGACGAAAAAGTAGTATTACACACACACACACACACACACACACATCAACACATCCAATCCACTTTATATATTGATACAAAGTTACCAAGTATAAACGTATACGTACTAAAATCGAAGCATAAATGCCATTAACTTGATAAAGTTTCAGCTTCCTCTTTTACTTAACAAGCATTGAAAAATCTGGTAGTAGTTGTAAAGTGAATCGTTTTCCTCGTTAATCAGACTTATTTGGAAATACTTCTAGAACGCAATTAAGCTGAAGGATCATCTCTGAAAAAAAAACAAATTAGTCAAGTCGGAAAAAATAAGCCGCGAAGAAGAACAAGAGCAGTTGAGAAATAATAGTTGTTTGAAGAAGGAAAGTTGGTCTCTCCTGGCCTGGTAAGTATCTTTTGAGAAATTATGGATGATTTTATCGTTGTTATTCTTATTCTGTTGCAATTAAGTCATGTCGGAACCTTATGGTATGCGTAATAAGTTACTAGTAATGAGTAAAAGGAGCTTCGTCAGCGTTATACTTTTATTACTGATTGGGATGGGATCCGTGCCTTATCTACAGACTTCAACCTCGGTATGGATATGGAAAGTGGATAAGTGAATTTTAGCCCTTTGATTTTGATGCATTAGATGCATAAGGGAAATTGTTGTAGTTTATAAACAGAGCTCTAATATTGATGTTTATTTTCGGGAGGAGGAATTACAAGCAGAGAGAATAAACGTTAACAGTTAAGTTTCGTTTGAAGGAGATATGGAATTTACCAGAAGCTTAAACATGGTTTAGAAGGTGGATGTATTATTGCGTTAACGTTGTCGTGTGTTTTATAGTTTTATTATTACTACTTGCATATTGTGGTTGTAGGAATTTGTGCTGACTAGTTGGAGATAAAGAGGTGTGTGGGGGCAATTATATCGTCTATTGGTTTCATTTGACGAAGAGGCTATTTATTGGTGAGGCTCATTTGGAAGTGGATAATCTTTGGAGGGTGGAACGGGGATTTGTAATATTACTTGTGGGAAAGATTTCAACGTTGTAAGATTGTGTGCTGTTGAGGACGCGTAATTTGTTGTACTTTATGTTGAAAGTTTTTCTGGTGCAGAATTTATCATTGAGGTGATGTAGTTGTAAAATTTTTAGTCATTTATTTACAAAACCGACCACGTAAATATTTTGGGACATTTCTACGTGTGAATGTCAAGTCAGGTGCGAAGGAAAATTTTGAAGTTCTGATGTAAGTGGTTCTTGAGTAGTTGAAGTTTTTAGTGTAGTTTTGAATCTGTTTTTAAAATGTTGTTGGGGATGTTCGGATAAATGTTTAGTGTTTAATGGTTTTAGGAATTCAGGTGAAGTAAAGAAATGTTCATGTAGTCCTCAGTTTCAGGTATTTCGGCATTTACAGACTGTATTTCTTACTATCCATGAATGATCCATGTGTTGTCAAGTTTAGTGCTGGAATCTTCCAAAATCGATTCTTTTACTTGATCCTGGATATTTCACAGTTACCATGGTTACAATTTTTGTAGCTCGTTGTTTTAGTATTAGTTTTTGGTGGAATGCAATGAATTATTATTGTTGGGAAAATTTATTTAAGGACTTCCTGTATTATGCATTATGCAGGGTGAAGAATCTAGAGCAAAATTCGCCTCTCTCGATCTCAAGGAATACTGTGCTGTGCTACTAATACTACTGCGTTGTCAAACGCAGACTAAAATTAAATGTAAAGACAGTAAAGAGACGAACGGTTCGAACTTCGAAATCGTAAATTCACAAATCAAAATCACTCGAATGACATGTACAACAAAATAAATATCAATAATATTATTGATAATCGTAACGCTTAGAAGCGGGAGTTCCGGGACTAAGACAGCAAAACCTCATCGAAGATCCTCACGTCACGAGACACATATACTTAGATTGAATATTGCACGGGCTTGTGTTGAGTTGAGTAGAAAGTGCACTAAAGTCTTATTGTTAGCTTTCCGCAGCAATAGTCCGATTTCCTTTCAGGTGAATGCGTGCACTTAAAGTTTCTGATTTATAGTATCTTTCTAAAGTTTTGTATGTTTTTAGTTTCATTCCGAATTAATATACGGTTACGGTACGTTATTCAATAGACGATTTTTTAGTCTATAATGTATAGACAGATTGAATGTAATTGTGTCGTGAAGTTTTTTTCGGTAGTTGAGTGTAAAATGAGAGTTTCATTTCTATGAGTGATGTTGCGTACAAAAAGAACTTCAACTCATATTCCTCAGTGGATTTTTTTATGGTAATGTTATTATTGTTTGAACATATAAATCTAATGTAAAATAGAATCGTTAAACTTACAGTTTACTGAGTTTACAGGGGCTGATTTTTAGTGTCATGGAAAACAGTGCAGGTCTTCTTAGGTAGCTTTAAAGGTTCGCACCTGTAAGTACTTGGTCTAAAAATATCTGCCAGGCGACCCAGATTCTTGGAAAAATTCGGCTGGTGTAGGAAAATTCTCGATTGTAGAGTGTCGCGAAGAAGTATTAATAATAACTTAAGGTTCACAGCAAAAGCGACTGACTATTTAACAATTAAATTTTATTTCAGATGAGCGTTGTTGTCGCCTGGATCAAGCAACAAGTGGGCCAGCTAACTTGATAATCATTCATCACCCATTCTTGGGGGAACAGTTCATGCATCTCATTATGAATGAGATCTTAAGAAGTTACGACAATCTTGTGAAAGTTAGAAGAGAAGAGGAGTGTTTGCCATCACTTTGATTCCAATTTTCAAGGAAGGACAATCTGGATACCGCGTAAAGCTGGTGTAAAATGACGGAAAGTCAGCCCCAGAATGTTGGGGAGAAGTACAAGCTGATTTACAAGTGAGTAAATAAATGTGATAATACTATTTCCTTGTGGCTCTTCAAGCATTAATTTCAACACTAACCATATGTGTAAATTATCTTTGCAGAGAATTGTCTGATTTGGGTCGCCAAATTGATGCTGCCAGCTCAAAATGCCATTCTATTTCAGATTTATTTGGTTCCGAAATCCTCGGGATGCGCTACAAGTTTCGCGAAGCTTGCGAGACTCTCTTATGTGGTTCGCCTCAATTTTACGGCAGAGTTGTTCGGGAGAAGTTGTGGCGACACGCCTACTATGATGTTATTTGCCGAGCTAGACGGCTTGTGAAGGTAGTAACCCACAAACGTAAAAAGTGGTGTAGTATTGTGTGAAGTCTTACAATGTTTTGACAACAAATAATTGGTTTTAGGATCGGGACTGGGACGCATTATCAATAGCTTATATCACGCAACATCTCTTTCATGGTATTGGTCATCTGAATGTTGTTTTGATGAAGTTAGAAGAAATACCTGAATTCCAGAAATCCAAGTTTCCTTTTAGTCCAAACGGAATCAACAATATTTTAGCTGATGAGCCAACTATCTTTCGGGAAGATGAAGACAGCTCATTAAGTGAGTTACAGTTTTATTAGCATTTAATGATGTGTGAACTAGAAGGATTACGCAGGGTTTGTTTACATTTTCAGCGGAACCACCAAAATGGCTGAACGATTTGGTGTACATAATTTGCATTAACATTGGAGACTTGTATCGCTATTTGACGGATATTTACAACAAAAGAGACAGAGATCAAGCTGAAAGCTATTTTAATAGAGCCAAGGATTACTATTCACAGGTATCGCGGTTATTAGTTCGAACTTCATCTCGCATGACTTATGTAATTGAGTGAGGATTAAATTATAACAAATTTCTTTGTTACTTTATGTTTGTAGGCCTTCGTCTTGTATCCAGATGCTGGACTGGCAACAAATCAAATTGGCAACCTAAGCGTCAAGTTAAATGGTGGAATTGACACCACGTACTACATGCTTCACAGGTGATATTCTGAGCTCTTTTTCATTGTGTTATATATTTTACGTTAAATACATTTAAATATTTTTGTTTCTATAAAAGGTTAGTCTTAACTTGATATTTGTTTGACGATTGTTTACCATATTATGATTCTTATAATTACGCAGCATGTTGTCCACCATTGCCTACGAAGGAGCTCCATCTAATCTGCAGCATCATTTGAGTAATTGCTTGGTACAGTTCGCTACTTTGCCAGGTACTCATGAATCTAAGCCAATTGAAGTCTTCTGCAACAGTTTCCTCACCCAGATCCATCACTTTCTGTATGAGAATGTCAACATCACCAACTTTGGAAAGGTATAGTTCGTCGTTTTTCTGTGCTTTATTAATTTTTACTTCATTTGACTATCACTTCATGTCATTCTATTGATTTATACAAATACTGTGAAAACGGCACATGGAATGAGTGGTATGATTTGTGATAATAGGGCATCGCGGATTTGATATTGAACTTCCAAGAGCGGCTAGCAACTTATGATCCTGATCTCGATGAAAGATTTCTTTTCAGGATTTCATCAATTTGTGTCTTAACTTTTTGGCAACTACAAGCACAAAGTGAGCTTAAATTATTGAAAATTGTCTTTATATTAGGAAAGGTTTGGCCCGGTCAAAGTGTTTCTAACATTATTTGTGTACAATTTTTCTATAGACTCACCGAACATATCGTTAGCTGTGGCCTTCGCTACTGCAATGTTTTCTCAACTACTCACCCAGTTGGGGCTTATCCTGGAGCAGCACAGTCACCTCGAGCGCATCGAGGCTTGTACTCCACCATCTCTGTCGGAGTCACCTAGCCCTATCCCAATCAAAGAAGAGAGTGATGAATTACCTAAGGACGCGCATGAAAATGAGAGCAGTAATATTCTAGAAATCAGCTGTGAGATAGCTGCCTTGAACATGCAGAACTCAAAGCATGTGAACAGAAAGAATGAAAAGGTTGAGGAAACCAATCTAACAGAGGAAGAAAAAGTTGAAGAGAAGCAACAAAAGAGGAAGAAAAACGTCCTTGCGCTTCGACGTCGTCGGCGCGTTTTTAAGAATATGATTCCCACGAGTAGCTCAGATGAGTCAGATCAAGAACTTTCTGACGGAAGTTTTGTAGCCTCAAATAATGGCGAGAACGACTCCGCGGATAGTGACTATGGCTGGTCATCAGATTCTGACTCTCAGTATTCGGATTCGGAGGCAGATCCTGAAGACGAGGAAAGCCATAGCCGAAGGCACGATGTGGTCAGCAATCGCGATAATGGTAGGGCTTTTGGTTCTTCCTCCTCGTCCAACAGCCGCTCAGATACAAGTGGGAATTCTGCTGCAGTCATAATCTCCAAGACTGGGTATACTGGTGATCCTCCTACTTTAAAATTTGCATCAGGCAAAACTTCGACCCAGTCGAATTGCTCGAATGGAGTTGGCGATTGTGACATCGATGGGGAAAATCAAACGTTGAATGGGACTGTCTTGCCTGAGAAATTCGTTATTGGATTAGACGAATTGAAGAAATGTCGATCGCAGTTGGAACCCCTACTGGTTGCTGTGTTACCGTTTGTTAGGTGGCTGCAAGTTTCACCGGAAATCAAGGATGCATTTGCTGCAAATTGTGGGAAAGAATACGTTACTTCAATGTGTAACATGTTCAACTTGCTCGGATCACAAAATTGGGCCAAGAAACTGGATGATATTGGCACCAGCGTAAAAAATGATTGGAAAGCTTTAGAAAGGAAAGACTTGGAAACAGAGAAACCTTTTCGCTGGCAGCTCCCTGAAGACAGATCAATGCTCGGATTGCCACGCTATGGAACCTGCGTATCAGATCTGAAACCAGGCGTCAGCCTAAATGACAACGAGTTGGTAAGCTGTTTAATAGGTTTTGTATTCAGGTGTGTGTTTGAGCGAAGTCTTAACATATTTTTTTTTCTAGTTGGTTACCCGCATGGCTAGAATTATCTTGTTTGGGTACTGGTTGATGGAGACCAAATCTTTTTCAATGGATTTTGACGAAACTAAGCACGAATTCAGGTACGAAAGTCCAAAAAATGAAAGACGCCGGGAAAGGGAAAAGAAAATTCGAAGTTTGATGGATTTGGATCCGGTAAGAAGACGTATTATCGTTTGGCTTTATGAATTGTATGTATTTTAATCCACATTTTGTATGTCTCTTATTTGTGTACTTATTTTTTTCCCCTGTGCTTATTAGGGAATCGACGCACTTACGAAGGCTTACCGCGCAGGGGGGAATTCTGATAATCGTCACGGACGTGGCAAGGGACGTGATCGAGACCGTGAAAGAGGCGAAAGAGGTCAAGGAAGGGACAGACGTCGCAGAGGTGGAAGGCGGAATCATGGGCAACGTCGCGATCGAAGCAAGAACTCGGATAGTATCGTTTTCATAGTTGTAGACCTGCCAGCCGTTCTATACAATTTAAAGAATGTGCAGAAATTGGCGAACAAAAGGCGATTTGTGGTGGTTTTACCACGTCCTGGTAAGCATCAACTGGTTGGCGTTACCGCAAGGCGTTTTTCAATTTATGATTTGTGTTTTACCAGTAAGGTGAAGGTGAAGACTTTCACTTGTGGTGTTATGATCAATAACCTGATGTTTCTTGTGTTAATGTATTTTGTGTCAAATTGAATTTAAGTTTGGAGAGCTATTGATGAATTAAAAACTACTAAAGACGACGGTTCAGACGAAGCTCGGATCGCTTCCGAGTGGCTTAAAAGTTGTGCTGCTGATGGTCACCGTGGAGTCAGGTGCTTACGTGATCACGAGAAAATGCCTGTTGATTGTGACCAGCCTAAGACTACAGACAGTGAAACTACGTAAGTATATTCTAAGTGGCAGGTTTAGTTTTCGTTAACACGTAGTGTTTATATTTGCGTTTAACTAATTTCGACCTATATTTTGCGTTTTGTAGGGAATTCTTCATTATGATGGAAACTTGCAAATATTTACTCGCTCACTACCGTGATGAAAAACCGTCTTCAAGAACATTTTTTGGGGACATGCGAGATAAGTTCAGAGTCATCTGTTTGTCTGGGTACAGGGACATGCTGTCTCCGAATTCCGGAAAAGAATTCAATCCTATTACGGTTGCCCGCTTGGTTGGTAAGTATTTATTTTTGTTTGGCCTTTGGTCTTTTAATTTCCAGCTGCTATTGACTTTTTGATGTTGTTGACGAGTCATCTAAAAGGATTCCTTTGCGTAAACAGGAACTTTCGTTGACGTAGTTACATCCTATCCGCCCAACCATGGACGAAGGAAGTGGAAAAGTTGTAAAAGTAATGGCTAGAAAATGCATAACAATCTGGCGTTATAAAACATTATAACTGACGGGATGCGTTAATTCTGCAAAGGGTTTCCTACACACTCGTAAAATAAGTGTATATTGGAAACCAAGTTTCCTGCGCAAACCTCTATCTTTGATAGAAATCTAAAAAGGCATTTTCCTGTTGAAAATGCTTCAAACAACAACACTCTCCTCCAACTCTGTGCTAATGTGATGATGATGACAGATGCAAAACAAAGAGAAGAGGAGGTTTAATTCAGTCAAAATTCAGAAGAACATCAATGAATCCAACAGCAACGACAGTTTATGAAAATCAAAGATATATAAAAGCTACAAGCGAATAAGATAACATCCTTATCATAGAAAAGCGAGGAAGCGTTTAAATACTTTAGGAGAGTTGAAATAACTTCATGATAAGCCAGGTCCGTAAGGATGCTTCTCATTCATACAAATAGACCGTCATGGTTATTCTCAGCTTCTTCCAAAATTATTTTTGAACGAGATTCAAATCTAGAGGGAATCCTTGTTCAAAACACTACAAATTAATTTACGACTCGGTTCGCAAGTTCAGATCATATCTGCCAGATTGTGTCTACCATATTTGGAAGATTAAATGGCTGTCGTAAAATGTTATTTTGAGGCAATCTCGATTATTGCCACATTTGGGCAACATCTGTTTGTTCTGAAAACTATTATTGCTTGAACGGCGAAGTATAAATTCTCCGACTCAAACTTCTAAAATATATTGTTACAATCCATGTACACAATACCTACGAATGATTATCTCTGATACTTTCTGCAACATAAAATTATATTTAATATTACTTTGTGTATCTTATTTTAAGCATTAGAAATTTACATTCTGAAGTTATCCTAGCCAACGAATTTCTTTTCTTTTGATTTATTAGAAGTTCTTCCAATTTATACCTCTACCAAATGCATTTAAACTGCTTGAAGCAAGCGTTAAAATTAGAAGGAAAATATTCAATGACCTTATCTTATTTGGAAATGAAAGTCGAAATATCCCCAGAGTTTTGTTTTTATGCACTGTAACAACAAACTCAGATTCCGTATCCAAAGCCTTTTAATCAAATTTAGTCCATGAATTATCTTTATTCTGTAGCAATTGTAAAAAAATATCAAGCTCGATCACACGAGCGGTTTATCAATCCAGTATCCATTAACCCAAAATATATATTCAACGAATTAGAATGTTAAAAAGCTCAAACATTTTAATGAAACAATATTCGATAACTTACACTTTAAAAAATCAAGTTTGTTCATGAATTCTATTTTATAATTTAACCCCGTTCTCTGACTCTTTTAAAATTGTTTACAATCTTGAATGTGGTATAATATGTTGAGTCTGTGAAAGGCAGTGATTATTACCCCTCATGTTAGTTAACCTCTTACCTTTTAAATTGAGATGTATAAATTAGCAGTGCCGTGTAAGCAATTCGGAATTGTAATAACAGAGGGAAGTCAAAGCATCCAGGAATAACTATGGTGCTAAAGGTATTGAATACACATGAATGTATTTACGATGTATTGAGAACCATATAACTGTGGAGGACAAAATTCAGAACGTATTGTAACGTTGCTATAACCATTATAATTGCTTTACTCTCATGAAAATTTCACGAATTATTAGTCGCAATTATGTAATCTGGAGTTTAACAATTTATTAATTAAAAGGTAGTATATAACTGTAGAACTTGATCAGGATACAGTCAAATCAGAAAGCTGAGTTAGTTTCAATTATTATGAAAATTTACACCATGAAGAAAACATCGTAACAAAATATTGAAGACATCTGGTTAATGTTGGTAAGCCACATTTAATTGTAAGACAAAATTCTTAGCTATCTCCAATAAAAAAACATTTTAATATTGTTGCTGTAAATGTCCAACCATTTTGCTTGTATCAAAATAGATAACTGTATAACCTATACTTACTTATTTACATACCCGTATACATTTTTTTGATTTAAATAAATTTTAACCTGGCATGACTTTTTGGAGTTAAGTGAGTAATATAGCATTAACCTCGCATCTTAATCCGTGTTTTTGTCATTATTCTCCTTCGCAAGTGCCTACACCCATACATACGCATTAAATTGAATTCTTAACCGTTCTAATCTTCTCTTGAATCAGATCAAAGTCGTAGCATTACGTACTGACTTCACAGTCGCGAACTATAAAATCCGTTAATCATGAATCCAATAAAATTATAAACTTGTAAGTGAGATGGTGTCGTATTACCTCTATTACATATAATAATAGCATGGTAAAAAGGCATTCTTTCACATATTATATTACCCTTTGACATGATGGACTAAATGAATTCCAATCCCATCACCCTGTACGTTTCTTAGACATTTACCAGATCAATGGTCAGTAACAAAAAAAAGAGTGAAAGGGTAACCTATGGTTAGAGGAATGAAGGAGGAATTGATCAAACAAGGAAGTGAGCAGTGAAAGTGGAGACAAAATCCGTGGAAAAAATGTGTCACGGATGAACTTAGGTTTTTCCCGAATGGAGACAATTGGGCGACCAGGACGATACGACACACACGCTTTCTCCATTCCTCTTTGATTAAGTACTGACTTCCTACAGGAACAACTCTCTCCCTTTCTCTCTGTCTCACTATACTTTTGCAATAGTTTTCCCCCCTCAAATACGAATGTCGTTTTTGTGCTCATGAAGGCGTGTCGGCCAACCGTCAAGGCTCATTACTTGCTTTTTCTCCAGTACCCTTTCCGACGTCTTCAATTCCCGCCGATTGTCCTTCAGCATTATAAGAATAAACCACTTCCAAGCTACACGTAGTATGTAGCTATTACATCTCTAAATCCTCCCACAACTCCTTACTTTATATCTCCAACTCCATCATTACATTGGTGCTCTTACTACATACTCCCAACCATGAATGAGTTGATTCTCGGCAAACCTCAACTTCTCCCCGTAATCCTCATACTTAATACCTTTAACCATCAGCACAAAACAAAATTATAGCTATCACATACATTACTACTCCTTCCCCATTGCATTATACAAATAATCCTCTCATAGCTCTCACCTTCCTATCTTAAATGCACACAAATATTACTACAATTTTAGTCTTCATAATTCCTTAATAATCGCTCACTCAAAAGTAAAAAACAAATTTTTTTTATCATCTCAAAAATCTATATTAAAAAGAGTAAAGTGAGCAAATTATTCCACCATATAATTAAAAAAAGAACGAGGAACTTGGGCAAATAAAAACATTAGAAAGAAAAAAGAGTTCTGGTGCTGTATACAATGTATACGTTCTCTGCTACATGAAAAGTTTCAAATAAAAAATTACAAGAGAGAGAGAGAGAGAGAAAGAAATGGAAATCGGATTCATTTGCGAGAATGGAGCAAGTGGAGTGAATGAGATTTGCAATGAAGTAAGTTGAGTCAAAGTAGCTCATTGCTCTGTAGAGAAAAAAAAAATACGCTGTGAGGACATCCTAGGGTGAAAGTACATAAACACTGCTATACATGCACGTATATACAATACATTAGAATCCAGAAAAAGGAAAGTAGGCTGTAATTGTGAAATGAATAAAAAGTAGTGCCGTCATGGTTGGCAGAGTACTTAATGTTAGTACTTAATTTAAGCTTTTATCCACCTTTAATAAAAATATATGTGTGTCACATAGACACAATGATACAAGTGGAAAAAAATACTAAATCTCCGGGTAATTTTTGTCCTCTTTCCGCAACTTCCTATCCTGCATACGAATGCAAAAAATACATATATATAAAAAAATATACACATACTTGTGGAAACATCCCGCTCCCTTTATCCTCATCCATGACGCATTTATACATATACCTACATAATAAAAGCACGTAGCTAAAAAATCTTATGTATTGAAACTTATTAGGAATCCAGAGGGCACACAAGTTATGTGCCACCATGCGAGATTTGGGATTTGCTTTTTTTCTTCTCTTCTCTCCTTTTTTCCTACTACTACTCCTCCTCCTCCCTCACTAAGTATATAGGAGGGACATGGTTAAAGTTGATGAGGAAGACTCTCGTCTCGTAATCGTAATGCCATGGCTGAGAGATCAAACGACGGAATTCAAATCAAATAAAAAGTGGAAGAGACGAGGAAACTTTGATTAAGCGAGAGTACTACAGAAGCTCCTCCATCCTCCACAAAAACTATAGAGTGAGATGGAGTGTGCATTTATAGTCAAAGAACAAAAAATCCACTAACTTTCCCCTCTATGTACTTTTTACAAACCAAAGTAACTTGTCTGGATTTATCCTATACATATTTTTGTTATGTGTTTATAGGCCTACATGTATATTCTCACACAAAATATGTACCTACTCCAGAATTTTTTCCACCCAAGGATGAAGATGACTATTCTATCGGATTTGGGATTAAAACTACCGTAGTTGTCTCTTTCCTATCTCCCCTTGTATCTTTGTAGAGACAATAGTGATCATGTATACAGTACATAAAAAAGTCTTTCTCCCAGGAGTTCTCATATATATATAAAAAAAGAGGGGAGCATTGAGAATACTATGTGGGAGAGAGTGAAAATATGAGATGTCGATGTCTCTTCTGCAATTCCTGAATTATCGATCGACTTTCCGGGAAAAAGTTGGTTTTTTTCTCCCTAGTTGACTCCAACTCCTTCATTTCCTTCCTTAGAGCAAGTCCCGTACTATATGTGTGTAAAAATGATATACGTATGTATGGGTAAATGTGGGGAGTTTTTTTTCTCTTCTGTCTCTCTCTCTCTCTCTCTCTCTCTCTCTGGTTTTATCCCTTCAATGTCTTGAGCTGTCATCATAGAAAGCTTGAGGCAGCGGGAGTGGAGTTGCAATAATTCAGAGTATTCGTTCAAGTAAAAGTGGTTGCTCCTTCTGCTCCCTCACATGACTCTCTCTATATATGCATAAATATACGTAGCTACGGATATTAAGTGTATAGAGAGAAGCGTCAGTGCTTCTTTAGCTCCTTGTCTTGATGCAAGTGTATTTAAGGAGCTGAGAGCTCTAATGGTAGAGTTAACGTCGGGGGACCCACAAGACATCATGTAGCCCGACCAAAAAGAATTTTCTTCATGGATGCAAAATAAATGATGAAAATAGGGGGAAATTGGGAGGAGGAGGAAAAAAAGCAGATGGAGAAAGTCCAATTCTTTCCTTTCACAGGGAAAACCTCCTTATTTGACTTGCTATCTCAGAGTGCTTGCTATAAGATTTAACATGTAGGAGTAGTTTTTTTTTGTATGTGCAGAACTCTCAGTCGGGTCCTTATAAAAAGTCGGGAGAAAAGTTCACTTTCAATGAGAGAGAGAGAGACTTTCCCTCAAGTGCTTTCTTTTCCAAAAGGAAAATACTCAGTTAAGAATTTATACATGAAATATACTTGTGTAAGTTTAACCTTAGAGGGATAGGGGAAGTTGAAGGCATTGTCATGTAATGATTTGGAGAGAGAGAGAGAGAGAGAGAGAGAGAGAGAGAGAGGCAGGCTTCCCCCGCCGGGGTACTCAGAGCATTGAAAAGACAGCGCTATGCTGTTCAATTGCGTAGTCAAGTGTGTCGGGGAAAAAATTAACTCTTTAGCATCTCTACATATTTTCTTGGGGGAAAATTGCATTTCACTGTAGTCTTATTATGCTGTAAATGTCGTCAACTGTCGACAACGAATGAGACACTTCAACTTTTTCTTCTTCTTCTTTTTTCATTTTCCACTCGCTCTGTCTCTCTCAATTTTTCTCTCTCAATGCAAATTCATTCAAGTCTTGAGAGTATTCAGGACTTCACCCTCTTTTCCATTTTATAATTCCTTTTCACTTCCCCCTCTCTTTTTTTCTTCTTTTCCCTTCTCCTCCTTCTCTGTCGTCTTCTTTCATGTCACTTTCCCTGGGAAACTATTTTATTTTATTTTCCACCTTT
>JAQFXU010004378.1:0-13703 GCA_034693705.1 Spatulosminthurus flaviceps | reverse complement strand
TTTCTCTTATAGCAAAGCCTATTGTTAGAAAATATTACCTCTCTTTTGAGCTTCGGAATGGGCTTTGAAGGAAAATAATAATTTCTAAAATGCTTTATATAAGAGAGTAAATGTACAATGACAAATCCTACCCTTGTCCTTTTACCCCCAACACCGACACTATGGATTTCATCATCAAACTGTCTTTCTACTTCCATGCGTATTCCATTATTCCCAATCATTTGCATGAACTAAAGCCATTTAATCCTCGATATTTCCCTTTCAGCTTGAGTGGAAATTATTGCTCAATTTTTTACATACTGAGTTGACACGAATGACATAAGCTTGACATCAGCCAGCGCTTTCCACCCTCAAATTCCAAGCCGAAAGGAGCTGACAAAATGGGCAAAGAGAAGGAAAGAACCTCTGAAGTGCAGTGTATAAGGGGAGGTTGAAGTTGAGGCTGGTAGAGTGATAAAAATAATTGGGAAGTCGTTGAAGGCATTATAGTTATATACATAGGGAAGGTGGAAGAGACGATGTGAGAGTGGAAGGATTGGAATGGAAGGAGATAGAGCACACACACACAGCACGGTTGACTTTTAAGAACAGAAACGTATGATATCACAGCAATGTATACTCGTATAGAGAGAAGCAAGTCTAATCAGGTCGTGCAGACAAGAACAGCTGATGCAGACATTTCACTCGACTCCACTCATTGTAAATCTTGTCTCATATGCAGGGACTATATGAGTGAGAGCTGATAAGAAGAAAAGCACGGAGTTTCTCCTTCCCTGGTTGGTTGTCCAAGGGCGAGAGAAAGAATGGAGAGGACAGGGCAAGTGCGTCTCACAAAGTCTCTGTCTTTCCGTCTCAATGAATCGGCTCCAAGTGCTCAATGTGTCTCAGTGGATAAGCATGCAAGTCCTAGCCTTATACCCAGTCACTTTCATTTGACACAAGAAGAAAAAGACACGCACTCTTAACTCTTCCCATATTTCACTTTTATACAATCTCTTCAACTATAATAAATGCCCCACTTTAATCCCCAGCCACTCTCGTCCCTTTACCCCAGTAAATGGCAACACACATTCCCCCCCCCCTCACTCCAAATCAAAACATTCCCCTTCCAGCTCTCCAACCTTAATCCTTTCCCTCAAGCATTTTCATCTATAGCTCCTTGACTCTCATTAAAAATAACCGATGACCTCTAGGCAAGTACTCCAAACCTAGTACTTCCAGTACATTTCCAGCGGCGAAGGCGTTAGCGAAGTTACCAAGTGGCGCTTCATGGGTTTTGGGACAGGGGCAAGCCTTACATCGCCAAGTCGTTACTGCTGACTCAACTGGTCTCACTGGGCCAATAGAAACAAAAGAAAATGCTGTTAGTTGGCAGTAGACCATTGAGACTTGAGACAATGGAGGAAGAAAACGGTCCAGCCTTTCGACCTCCGCACGTAATTTTCTCAATCATGTGATGTGTGTGGGTAAGTTAACAGAGTATTATTATTACAATATGTGATTCCCACAGGCTGACAACTCCCAACAAAAGGAAATAGGAGGCTGAAATGATCCACTCTAGAGTCAACATTTCCTTTCCCTGTAGGCACCGCTACATAATCAGAAATTTAAGACGATTCTTCCAACCATATATTCTGTGGTATCCTAAGAAAAATCCTTTGCTCCAAAACCCGTCCCTGCGGCCTTCCACCTCATTTATTCTTAATGTACATTCACATTTAAAGAACTCTTCTATCTTGGATGCAGTGCAACGATCTCCCTATATACATTCCATTTCGTCGTCACTGCAAACCTAGTCATTTCCCAATTATTATGTGCCCAAAAACGATGGCTCATTTTGCCTTGAACTTTCATCGAGGGAGAGTTTTTTGACTGAGGAAACATTTTTTACGGTATTTTCCTTATTGGTAATTCCCAAATCGGAACAATTACAAGAAATTCCTGGAAATATTTCCAGCTTGCCTCTTGAAAGCTGAATTAAATTCTGAAGCTGGATTTAATGAATCTATGTAATAATTGGTAGGAGCATGTGCTCCAAACATTTGCCACGAAGCTGTAGTAATCTCAATCTCAGGTAAATTATAGAAGCCTTTGTGAAATACTGTGAATAACAAATGGGCTTGGAAACCTTCTGGACCTGGATGGGGTTAAACAAGGACAAAGGGCCATTTCAGCTGCATCCAATTGACGGAAATGGATGGTATCACCCCGACATCTTGAATAATAATGAAAGGGCAGTGACGTTCCGTACAATAGAAACAATCGAGTCAAAAACTCTTTCACGACCACTCAATATGCAATGCAGATAGGAGAAACGTGGTTAGTGAGATGGTCATCCACTCTATAGTAGTAGCTCGCCTTGTGCGTGGACAGAAAAATATAGTCGTTTAATAATTGTATTAAAGGCGATACACAAAGTAAGTTTGACGTCGACTTGGAATCAACTATATGAAGCTTTGCCAATTTACGGTGTCATGGTTCTCTCTTCTGTAAATACTACACATGAGGCAAAGACCACAGCTGACACGGAGCACAAGCTTCATGCGAACATAATTTCAAGAAATGAGAACATACAGAAATGCACCCTTCTCTGTGGCCAGAAAGAATCTTGAGATGCCATTCACGTTCTTTAATATACATATATCCCTGTGACATCTGATCGATTAGGTGACTCATTACTACTAACCTCAATATAATCACCAGCCATTACCGATTTAACTCTCTCGCCTTCAGTAATCATGTAAGTTTCACTAGGCTGGGCAGTAGTGAATCCTTTACATAAACTCCTACTAACCCACAAAAATATCATCGTAACTGAAGCTGTAAATAATACGATTGCAAACGCAAGGACTCGAAGGAACTAAAACTTAAACCAGAAGGGGTGGACTGACTAGTAGTGGGAATTCTAATGAGAACTGTTGCGACACTTGAATAATTAATAAATGATGACACAAAGTCTGTGAAGTGGTAGTGGAAACAGATCAAGTTAGGAGCGATTTGAATATACGGTAAAGTTACTTACCCAAAGACGTTGGTTAAAATAATTTCGAATAGAGAAGAGACGCTCGGCGGGAGGTGGGACTGTGATGGGAAAACTGTGTGTTCAGAAAGTTTGTACAAAAACGGTTGTAAACGGAGGAAAGAAAGCGCGCTGTAAGTCTTCAGCTCGTTGGATTGTGGGTAACTGGGGAAGAATGGTGAATGAAGACTCCTTTACTCTTTCCATTCCCTGCCACACTCACACTCCTCTCTTTGTCTCCTATAGAGTAACACCAAACTCCCACCCTTGGTCCGCAGAGCCAGATGCATCTGCACAGCCATGCGACTCTCTTTGTTGCTCTTGACTTAGTGAGGAGAGGAGTAGCTATGTCTGTGTGTATATATGCGGATGCCGAGCAGGGGAAGTTTAGCATGTCTCTGGGAATCCCTCCGATTTGAGAGAAATGTTGATGAAAAAGATGGGAGAGTAGGGAAACCGGCAATGGACTGGTGATGAGAATAGCTCTTCCCTATCTCTAACATGTAAGACGACGTATTTCAACTGAGAAAGTAGAGGAAGCTCAGGGCTAACATCCATGACATCCGCATTTGCACTCGCATATGTGCAAATGGAAACAGGAGATATCTTTTGGTTGAGAACGCAGCCATTGCTCTCCCTGCCTCTCTCATTCGTTCCATGTCCCGAACAGAAAAATACACTTTTTCATGACGTCGTTTCCTTTCCCACTGCTTCTTACTTTTTAGGTTCCAATTTCTTTCCTCTTGGCCGTATCTATTCGCAGATTCTATCTGGCATTACTACTGCAAGTGCCAAGTACAGTTTGCCAGGAGCGGAGGAGAGAGAGAGAGAGAAAGAGAAGGTAAAAAGCCCGGAACCAGCCATTCCAAGCAAATAGCTCGAGCTTGGCCAACAATCTTCTCCATCAACAAGGGAACGTACACATCACAAAGGATTCGGCTACTAAAAGAATTCCCTGGTTGTTTAGCCAGCCACTCAGACCGCTCCTGAAGCCTTTCCCTTTCTTCACGAGGGACTTTCAATGACTGCTTTTCCAGGATCGTTTTTATTACACAGAAAGGAGGCTGCTATGCAGATTAAACATGCATGCCCCGTCACTTTGCTTGATTGTATCTTAGTCACAAATGCTACTGAACGAAAGCTAAACGAGGAAAGCAACGCATGTGCCCATCCCTCATATCCAAACTTTTTACAGTCCTCGAGCAGGCTTTAACTTCAAACGCATTCCGCTCCTGTAGCAGCCGGACTTGAAAAGGTATAAAAAACGACACTCGTACTATTACTTGGCAGCAACATCCTTCTGCGTGGTTAACAACCTTCTTTTCTGCCACTTCTGCCCGTCTCCGAGATCCTCGTACGCCAACACTAACTTCTCTCCTAAACCCCACTAAAATCCTCCTCAACTTATGCAAAGGTGGAAAGTGCAAAACCGAAATCCATCCGCCGTAATACAATCGCTATTTCATAAGTACACATTAGGTCTCCCTGGCAGGTGGACAAAACATATTTGCAAAGTTTATGCTTGAGTAGCATTCTAGTTGAAATGTCGTCGTCGTCAGTTTTGGCATAGCTACAATAAATTCAACGGATTTAATCCATTGAATGACGGAGAGTAACGCATCCATTACTATGATAAATAGGAGTATGTACGCTGTAATGCAGGCGTACATATACGGATTACGGATTACGAATGCCATCCCTCGAATACTTTTCCCTCCAGATATAAGTGTCAAAACAATACAACGGCAACTCCGAAAGAGTGAAAATAAAAATCCAGATTTCAAAATAATTAATTTACATTGATTCAGAAGATGAGAAGATTGCTGCTTTGAACGACTTGCTCAGTTCCAGAAGCTTAGGGTAGGTCATAGTCGTTCTTTTAATTGCACTAATTCCTTAAAGGTGACCAGAATAGGTTCCTATGTTCCAGATATACCGAACCGGAGAGTGAAAATTTGGAGGCGGCCCCTCCGTTTTTATGCTTTTAAAGCATTGCTACAAAAGAGCAGTGGTCCCGGAATAGGGGGGTCCAGGGGGTGCATGTCACCCCCCTGAAAAAGACCAGGGGTTTACGTAATGTGTGTTGTAACGTGTTGTACCCCCCGGAAATTCAGACCCCAGCAAATAATACCATAACAGCAACAAAATAATCTACTAATCTGAGTTTTTCTAATAAAATGGTGCCAAAATTGCCTCCAAAATCACCATTTTCCTAGTTTTCATTAAAAAACTTTGCTCCTTCCGAGCAATGCCAGCGTTTTATACTAAATAAAGGAAGAAATTTTTTTTCGCGGCCATGTTTGCACCCCCCACTCGTGAGGACCTTCCGGGGCCTCTGCGTAAGAGCACATTTAAATAATGAAAATGAAAATGCATTTTTTTCTACACTTTATTGGAAAAAGTCCATACGGTAGATTGTTGATCCATCTCACTCCAGTAAGGAAGAAAAGGTCAAGACCAAAACTGAAACCAAAACGTGAAGAAAGGGATTCATTTAAATATTTGTAAACTTTAAAAATACGTGGGGTGGGTAAAATCGGAGGATATTGGTGTTTGTGCGAAACAATATTTTCTTCCTCGAAAACGGTAGCCAAATTTGAAAGAAAACTAGTCTATCTAATCTATCTAGTCGATAGATGTGGAACTATAAATTCTCAATGATAATCCCCATTTTTAGGTCCTACTTTTTGGAAGTAGCTTGGATTTTATTTGTAAACAACAAAACGCTCGATTTGGAGAATTTTTCAATTTGAAACTTTGGACTTTGGATATCTACGGCAAGTTTTTGAGATTCCGAAAATGTCGAGATACTATCAAAGAAAATATCGATTATATACATACATCGTCTGCTTCAAAATCTATTAATGCATTTAGAGATATTTTGGTTCGCGCATAATACCAAAATTCTCCAATTAAATATGTTAAAAAATATAATATGTAGTTTACGGGATTTTATTGTACGGGTCAATAGTTGGTATTCTTTATTCGTCCATACACAACACATTAAGGAGATGAAGCAAAAAGTCAAAATTCGTCAAATACTAATTTAAAATATTTTACTCAACACCAAAATTTTGAGGAGAATTTGTTGGTAAACGCCAAAATCGCCTGCAATAAAATTTAGACTTTTCTCAAGAACCCTGCGGTGGAATCGTCCATTTTTGAAGTTGTGTTACCGTTTATGTGTCAATAAAACCATGAAATTTGAATTTATGGGTTTAACAAAAAAATATTTTTTGACCTTGCTGCGATTCTGCGATTTTTATATTTTCAATATATCGACATATTTTACAAACTTGCCCAGCTGCGAGGGAACCGCCTCACCGTTTACACCATGTCAAAGAAATTGATATTGCTTTTATCGATAGCGGGAACATTGGACCATAAAATTTTGTGGAAAATTGCACTTCGATGAGAGCTTTTGAAAAGTCATGTTGAATTTGCGAAGTCCACCAATTCGTGTTTTGGCAAAAATTTTGAAGTTCCGTTTTAAACCGTTTTGGGGGGAAAAATGCAATGACAAGCAGTGGTTACAGGTGTGTGATCATATTTACGACACGAACATTTGCAAAATTTGATTGGCTAATTTTAAGGTTGGACGCAGAGCTCTCAGCGCCGCCGTCAAATGACTTATATTTTTGAGGCTTGATTGAATGCTCTGAGCGCACCTAAGCTTTTCAATGTTACCCTGGTAGCCGTCATTGGGTCGAATACAGGAAGGCATATGATGCAAATATATCTTCCTGAACACTATTTACCGAATTTATTTATTATTAATTTACTAACACCTAAAAAGTGATCATTGATGATGCAAGAATGTGTTCCAGAAAATTTATAGGGGATTCCGTGAGAGGTTAAAATTCCTTTGTTAAATCTCTAGACAAATTCAGCAATTGGGATAAAAATCAAAAATTTACAAAACATTTAAAACAATCCAAATTTCGATTTGCTGGGGGAAGATTTGGCAAACGAGTGTTTAGTAGTAGTAATAAAATAGTTGTATTCCATTATAAAGTAAAACCCACAGGTGAGTGGATGACAGCAAAATATGGTTGATAGTAAGTAACGGGACGTCGGAATTCGGAATGTCTTAAAAAAACTTGGTGCTTCGAACTGATTTTGAAGAGGTTATATCATTCAAATATCTCAAACTATATCACACTTACAGTCAGTTTGACAGAGCTGTCCGTAAGTGTGTGACAACTACGACAAGTTTTAAACGAGAATATGGTGGCGTGTAACAAGTACGTATGCGTTTATTTCAATAAAAATAAATACAAGAGAAAATCCAATCTTTCCCCAAGTAACTAAGCACTTCTTGCTCTAATAGCACATACTAAAATAAGGACTACCATATATGTGACTGACAAATGAGACTCCACTCCATGAGTCTTACAAATTAAATCTTCTACTTACTGATTCACTATGTATAGCTACTAAAATTTAGCAGCAATCATGTTGGGCTAAAAATTGTACTTATATTGACACTTTAATCAGAAAAATAAGTTCAAGATAATTTAAGGCTAGTGAGCATGCCAGAGCCAGATATGGTCTGCAGGTAGATCCGCTCACGTTGGTGGTACGGCAACGGTGTATTAGCACCTGGATGTTAGTCATGTAGTGTGCAAGTGCAAGTACACACTAGCCCAATTTGTTTGACATTACATGTTATTCGCGTTTCGCGTGTGTACTCCGTCCCTTATTTCTGTCACGTCGAAACATGTGCACACAAACACCACTTTGTGTCATAATATTATAGATCACTAGTATTCAAGCGCAGGGGTGGGGCGGGGGTTGTAAATACAGCCCACTACGTGGGAAAGGGAAGTTTCAAACCTGCAATATTTAGGATATAGATATAAATCACGGAAAACCTTTTAATTTGTTGCGATTGTTGGATGATTACTGCAATATGTTCATATCCTTCCCTCTCCTCGTAACGAGGGGGTCATTATTTAATTTTTAGAAATATTTTTTGGTGAGAGTTGAATTCATGTTGTCTGGCAAACCCCGTTGTACTTGAACTTTCTTCAACTTATACTAGGTTTCTACAATCGAATCATTCAAGTTAAACTTTAATTTGTAAAAACGTTCAATTAATAAAATATAAAATTAATAACATTTATTTTTTATTTGATCAAACCCAAAACCGATTTCAATCGTAAGATTGATGATGAAATCAAAAGGGTGTTTGTAAGTAAAATGTCCCTTTCAAAATTGGTTCACTAGTTTCCCGGTATTCGTAACGAGATATCACGGAGGTACGGACGTGGACGTATACATACGAAACTAACTACGAACCAAAACCATTATTTCGACATAACTTGGGTTCAGTTTTACTCCAATTTTGCGCGTTCTAAATACCCATTTGTTGGACGTAAAGATGAAAACATTCATAGGTTAACTTAATAAATTATAATTATACCATACTTATAAATTATATACCAAACACCTGCATTTTCCCGCCATTTTGCAAAAACCAAAACCTTCCGAACGACACGGTGTGCGGTGTGAAATCCAATAGCGCAGTAAAAGCGAGATAACATAAAGCATAACAGAATAAACTTCGCCAGGAGTAAATTGAGTAGGCAACACGAAAACATAAAGTTTCAGACAGTAGCCCAGTACTAAAATTTTATCCTAAAGTAAGTAAAACCAGTTTTTATCTAATATTTCTAAACTAGGTAAGACTGACTCCAGTAGTATCTTGTATTTATAATAGTTTCCAAATCACAATTCGTCATTATGTTGCAGACTTGAATATCATTGGTTCATACAACGAACGAAAGTTTACCCGTTTTCACTAGATGACACACAAGAGTTTTATATACTAAGTTTCCCTGAAGCCTCGTCGTCGTGAAGTTTTGTTATGTTGAGCTTGTTTACTACAACGTTGTACACTTTCTTGATAATCGCAGCTACATTTTCATCTACGCTAGCCTCGTCAGAAAAATTATTTGCATCGATTTCAACTATTGGAGGTCCAATAATACGTTTGTAGCAATCGACTAAGCTGAAATTAAAAACAATATTTTTCAATTTGTAAGATATCATTCAAAATCCTTAGAAATTCACCCTTTTCAAATGCTCTTGAAAAGCCTTACTTTTTTCTGAATTTGCTATTATTTGCCAGCGTTTGCTCTTCCTTTGTGTTAGTAGTGTTCCTGTACGCATGCCTAAAGCGCCGAGTCTCTTCGCTCACAACCAAAAATACCACCAAATCCGGCTGTAAAAGATCTCTTGGCCAGTTAAAATCCGATGGAAGTACAGACGGAAGACCATTGGTTGTGATTAGATGGGCCAACGCATACGCTGCAGTACTGTGCCAGTACCTATAAAGCATATATAACTGTGAGCTAATGATACTGACATTGAGAAGAGCTAAAAATTGTTAAGGTTAATATAATCAAGTTGAAAATTAATTGTAAAATACAATGTATATTCTTCACTTTAATATTATCACAGGAATCAAACCTATCACAACCATAAAAGTGATAATGACTGGTGGTGGTGAATAGTGACGTATTTACCTTGCATTTTATAATATTATAATCTTAATGTTACGACTTAACTGCAAACTGCACTGTCAACAATAATAGTAATACAGTCAAGGTCCTTAAGACCTTGATTTCACTAGTGGACTTAACCATGGTTAAGTTAACTATAGTTAGTTTAACCTTCCAAAAGTGAGGGATTTCACTGCGGGAATGGTTAAGTTAACCATTTTTACTCCGATTTCACACGAAAATAATGGTTAAACTAACCAATGGTTAATTTAACCATGGTTAAGTTCACTAGTGAAATCAAGGCCTAAGAGGATTTACTCCTAAAACTGAATTTCATAACTAATAGGTTGCCTATAGTTTATTATTAATGTAGATATTTAACAATTGTACTACACACCTATCCATTACGATTCCTTGACTGAAGCTGTAATATTGAACCTCATTGGCAGCCAAGTAGTTTCCCAGTGAGTAATATGCTCGTCGGATTGATTCATCATGCTCATCAAATAATGGTTTGAACGATTTAATAAAATTCGGAGGCGTTCTGATCAACTGAAGATTTAACTTTTCTGACAACCCAGTACTTACTCTTGTTTTACCTGTACATGGAATGATAAAATTATTATGCTGACTTATTTATGAACCATTTCTTGTTGGAATGTTGGAAAATGTTAATAAAAAGTATTCAAAATAATTAGATATTACCGCTCCCATCTAGACCTTCAACCACAACAAACGGCATCTTCCCTTGACTTTTACTAGCTGGAGGATACCTTGGCTTCAGTGGCAGAATGGAATTATTGTTGTCGAGCAGACGATTCCAACGAGCAATATCAAGTAATTTTTTAACTTCAGGAATGGATTTTACAACCTGAAATTGATAAACAAATCAATAATATCTCTGCTATTATATCTAACCTGCCTTGAGACCACACGTCAAAAAGACGACAATAATTATAGACATGACCAGTAACCACCGTACAACAACAAGAACAAATAAGCAAACCGAAACCAACCTCTGGTTGAGTTAGTTAAATAACTTAGCTAGTACTAAATACTATAGAGCTCGAAATGAAATACCCATACATCTGGGGCAGTGAGTCGGGATACCACTTGCTGCAAACTGTGGTACACGACAGGGCCACTCTCTTTCACGATTCTTTCCACAGTCATCTCTGAACCCTGAAATATTATCAAATTGAGTTCATACAAGAGACTCCAGCCGTATTGAGCCAGTATCATAATTCTTTTTAATAAATAAACGCTAGCACCAAACAAATAAGTCAATCAAGTCAAGCTAATGTGAAAAGTTATTATGTTATGGATCGACGGTTGATCCTTAAGGAAGCTAGGGATAATCCTAAAAAGACCTGAATCTGAGAGATAATCATCTATAGATAGGCATAAATGAAGGATAAAAATATTTCTTACGAATTGGGCAACAATTTGAGCTATCCCGTTAAAAACCAAGCATGTTTATGAAATTACATACAACAAATTAAAAAAGGCCAATAATCAGGCTCACTCATAAACTTAAAATTTTGTCCGTTACAATCAACGAAGGAAATTAATTGCTTGAACCAAAACTGAGAAAAATAATTCTAATGATTTAATTTGAGGGGTCATGAGGCTAATAACTACCTTGTTGAGTGAGCGTTGACTTCCTTATTCCAGATTGTTGATCCGACAGGCCCGTGCCAGGTTTCAGTTTGAAATCGGCTGTTCCCCGGAAAAATGACTGCGGTGACAATGGCAGAGTTGCAGTTGATGGCTAATTCTAAAGCAAACTAAAATATCGATACATTTGTTTGGGTATAAGGCGAACATATATTACAGTTTTGATTTCTACTTGTTTTATAAGCTGGTTAAAAATTTTAAGTGTGAGGTTGTCAGGTTGTAAAATATATTTACTCTATACGCGGTGTTATTCCGTAAGTACTTCCGTACTTTTTTACAACAATAAATGTAACGATAAAAAATCGTAGCTCCGCGATTATTTATGACCTTCACTTACGGTGGTGTCATCTACGGCAAGGCCGCTTCAATTTTCCCCCGTTTAGTTTAGTGAGTCAGTGACCGCCAGTGAGATCGACAGATCGATTAGTGCATCAGCATCACTCAGTGTGTAAGTGTGTAGTGTAGTGTGTAATAGTGTGTAGTGTCTAGTGTGTAGTGTGTATGATGTTTGAAGTTGACACCATTTCAAAAATTCCCGCGACATTCAACCCTAAAATAACTATCTTCGCACCCTTATTATAGCATTTCTTTTGGGCATTAATGCAAACTGTGACTGGGTTCATCCACGTTCATGTTTTTCAACTGTGATCATTCAGACTCATCCCAACACTTTTGACCCTCTTCGCACCCTTTGAATTTATTTTCGGTATTTACGCTCACCACCTCTCAATATGCTGGAAAGTTACTACTTTATAGTAATTAATTTGTCTAACACACTATTCTAAATCTACTGATGTTTTGGTTTCTGTCCGTTTTGCTGTAAGAGCTTATGGGTTTCTCATTTTGCTGATATGCTGAAAACATGACTGTTATTTGCTGAACACCTTAGTCATTTTGCTGGACTTTTAATATTAAATACCCGAAATAATCACTCCCCATTTATAGAAAAAAGTCCTGCTAATTCATGACTATCAAGTATTCTAATTCAATGCAGTAAATCTCTTTCGTACTGATATTAATCTCTTCGTGACCTACACAGAGATGATTTCATAAAACTGGCTTGGAGTAACTTAAAGTAATGGCTTGGAGTAACATACTATACCAAAATACCTAAATCCGATCTGCCAAAATGTTTTTAATTCAATGACAAAGAAGAAATACATAATCTCGTAAAAACAAAAGATGACAGCAAGCGACAGCGAGCTACGACACTGTGCTCAAGGTAATATTTTGTTCCATCGCACCGGCCTTAGCTACAGAACGAGCGGTAATTGCCCAAAATTATGAAACGTTCGAATACACGTGCTTGGTACCTACTATATACGTAGTAGGGATCGTAGGGACTTTGTTTGTAGGGGTAAAGCTAACAAAAGTAAGTGTATGTAGGAATGTATAGAATAGAATAATCGGATGTAGGAATGTATACTTAGATACATTGCAGTTTGGGTTTGGGATTTATTTGGAAAGTAAGTATGCTCCTTTTCGCTCGATACTAATTTATGACAGCTTTAACATGCAGCATTGCATTTAATTACATCGTATATTCCAAACTCCAGTCGAATAAATGGCAGAAGATGTTTTAATAATATTCGGCACTAATGTTCTATTGAAAATCAGAGAGACCAAAGGGTTTTAAAAAACAAATAAATTAGATAAAGTAATGAGTTTTTTGAATACATCCACAGGTCATTCTTCGTTTCCCTGCAACTTTTTACATTGAGAAATCCTTAGACGGAGTACTAACTGCCATAATAACTTCTCGTCAAGCATGGACGAACAACCGTAAAAAAACCAATCCATTTCATCGGAAGGTATTCGACAAGGAACCCCGATTTTATTCGCTTCTTCCAAAGATGCTCGTAGACTTTGTTTGGCTGCTTCAATGCTGGTTGAACTGAACATCAGGTCCGGTCTTGGAGGGTCATTTCCTACTAATTCTTGAACAATTTTTCTATTAAAAATAAATACAATATTGTCAGTGTTATACATATATTATATTATTTCCTACGCACTAATTTAAGTGAAAATTAGCAGAAAATCAAGAAATGTGATAAATCAGATTCATTACACAATGTTAGTCCACGCTAAAATATTTGGTCCTCGAAGATTCTCTTGTACAATGTAATGAATAGGATCCAAGCGGTCGCAAATTTTGATAGGAATATTCTTGAGAACGCAATTAAGATTTTGCTGCTCCAAGTACTGTGCTTCAAACACCTCCAGAAAATGTTTCTAAATAAATAAAAGGCGAATAAAATTTTAAGAAAACTAAAAAATGTTGTCGGGTAGAATTCGGGAAAAATTTTACCGTCGAGTTATTCGGTGAGAATACCACAGGAATTCCTGTGGCATCTAGTAAGTACACAATTTCCAAGAAGTTCTGCAGAAACTTTGGAGCCAAACCATCCAAAAACTCTGCAGGTGTGGCTCCCCCAACATTTTCGAAGTCCATTAGTTCATTGTTCCAGAATAAACTACATGGAAAATTAAAGAAAAATAAG
>JAQFXU010004377.1:0-13706 GCA_034693705.1 Spatulosminthurus flaviceps | reverse complement strand
AGAATCAGATGTTGTCTAACGTAAAACAGTGTTAAACACTGATGTGGATAAACAATAAAGAATTACAATTACAATTAAAATTTCCGAAACATTAAGCAGTTTTTTTGAATTTTCTCAAACTAGTCTGAAACTAATCTAAAAATTATTGAAATTATTTTGATAAAATATTTCAACTAAATAAATGTATTAAACAGGATAATACATAAGCTACCCTGACACGGGGCGGACAGAGGTGCAAGTGGTATAATAATAATCATTATTTCATTATTATACTATGATCACAAAGATTTGAAAACGTGATTGAATTTTCGAATGTAGTATGAATATACTAAAAAACTGACAAACTGTAACAATATTATTTGACAATATTATTTATCACATTTTTGCAGCAACTGTTTTTGTATTTACTTTTGCACTTCTGTCTATCAATAGTTAAATTCTGGAGTTTGTAATTTGATAGTTTTTTGTACATGAAACATTTGTTCATCATTTCCATATAATATGGTTCATATTGTACTCGCTTATACTGTGGTTAATTCTTTGACAAAATTTTTATTGCCAAGCTTTCGATCTCTTGCTGCGATCATCATCAGACCCATAAACACCGTTTTCCGGAGTTCGGGAAATCAACTGTACATCAGGTTGCTTTACTAATTTCCCCCAGAAAGCTAGCATACGGCATAAGGGTTGATACATTTTCGTATTGCCAGGTGCATTAAATTATAGAAAGATTAAAATTGGTTTAGGTGGATTAGAATTCTCCTGAGCACCTTGCATTGTAGATCGCGAGATTAACTTAGGGTCTTGGGCGGAAGCCTAGCAGAGTACCGCCAACTACTTCTATTGAAGAAACGTATATTTCGCTGTAAACATTCAAGTTCACAAAGATCAAGTTCACGATAAAACATGTCCAAAAGGCGGAGGGTACAATAAAACGGTTGCACTTCCCAGATATTTTTCTGGGGTGTACATGTACCACCTGCACCCTATAGTTTCGACACCTCTGATTAGAATTCACTCCCCTGGCGTTTATTTTCATCGGTAGTTTTTCTCCGGTTGAAATGATATGCTCATAAGCCTGGATAAAAAGCGTTATTAAAATTTTATTATTCTCAATTTCATTAACAACAACTGTTTCATCCAACGCAAAAGACCAACTAACTACGGGCCGAAGTTATAACAAACGACGGAGCACATTATCTTTCTAATTCCAGCAAACAGACACGTCAGTAGTGCATAGTTAAAGGACTTCCTAATTGTGTAGATGCTAGCAAGATAAAGCATATTGAAATGCAATATGTGCATGATTTTCAAGATACCTGCATGCGCACAAAACGTTTTTAAGTGCAAAAAGTACACAAGTTTTGCACCATGAACTCAGCGTAATACAATTGCATAAAATAACCGCTGGGTCATCAATCATTGTTGCACATTTTCCTGGGAATCGCATTACCGCTAATTCTGTAGTTCGCAATGCTGTTACTTATTTTAATGAACCTAGTCATGAGTATTCAATTAGAAAAAACAACTAGCATTAGGACTACATTAGAACCAAAGCAGCATATTTAATTTTTCACACAAAGCTGTCTGTGGTATGACACTTATTATTTCAAAAATGTGAATCAAGACTTTGATGATGTTTAAAATAAAGTGATTAATCGAAGTGCTTAGATCGATCCATTGAAATTTACATTGGGTCATGCTGAGAGTCAGAGATGAAAAAAGGGGACCATTGTTGACGAGAAAAAAGTCAAGTGTAAAGTATAAATCAAGTGATTTGTGCTTAAATATTTATAGGTATTTTAACCTTGTTAGCAAAATAATTTTTCAAATTCACTCGATTGATCGTTTTAAAATAAATTACCACGACTACGTTCTGTAAAATCATGCCATTTGTTACGACGCCGACAATTTCGAAAAAAAACAAGGGACCTTGAGAATTGCTTTCATTCTCTGAAGGAAGTGAATCAAAAGGTGCAGCACAACAACGGGTTACTTCAGGTAAATTTAGCACTCAAAAAAAATTTTTTGTTGTATTTCGAACCTTTCTTATTCAAACATGAATACAGAATAACGACAATCATTAGAATTAGTATTTTAAAGGCAAGCATAAAATAGGCACATTCTTCCTGAAACATATCAGTTTACAAAAAATACACATCTCACGTAAACTTGAAAATAATTATACAGGTCTTACAAGATCTTAATGTTTATATTGGACGTTTCATACTACTTTAAATACTATGCGAAACTAGTATTAAGTGTATCTCACAATTATCCAATATGACTGTAAGAGCTTATGCTGAATCGGTCAATAAATAATCTATCTATCTATCTTTCTCCTACTTTAAATGTAATTAAAAAGCAAACGATAAAATTTAATTCGGTTGTGTGTACCTACTACGTCTATTAAAACCATTTAATTTCAAAATGCTTTGCAGTGCATTTCTGTCAACTCACATATCAAATTAAATATTTGTAATAATAATCAGGAATTTGACTTTTATAAAAGCATATTCGTTCTCAAAACATCTAAAGTTTGAAATTTCCACTCAATCCCAGGCGCCATAACTGAACTTGCCTGATTATGGAGGGGATATAATTTCAAGTATGCCATTTTTGTTCAAAACGAGGGAAAATGACGTAAAAAGAGCCCAAAATAATTTTTCAAAACTCTACCACTAAACGGAGTTTTTTTAAAACACCCTACCACTACAGCGTATATGCCTTAAGTATGGGGAATATCTCTGGGGAGGATTTTAGTCTGCCCCTGTATAGAGGAAATTATATCACCTTAGGGGAAACCACTACACGAGGAATCTACTGTATTATAGGATAAGAATTTGTAGTTCTCAGACGTGTTCAAGTGGGAAATAATTCCGACTTAAAAAACATGCACGCATTTGAAGCTCAAGGTTTCACAACTATCCCCGATTACTACCCAGTAATGGTCGACTTGAAAGAATTTAACAAATTTTGCGAAATTTGACATTTTATGGGGTGAAAAATTGTTAAAGTTAAATTCTGCAAAAATTCTAGTTGCGATAATTTACCAATTAGAACAATCACGGATGAGATGTAATCAAATTGTGAGGTTTTCACGCCACCCACTGTATTCTATTATAAATGTGTAGCCATTTAAACGTGGCAGGTCATATTTCAATGTTAACAATTCATAAGGGGGCTTTAATTGTTTATGTAAAAGTTTTATTTTTTTCAGACATTTTATGTTGGCTCTGGAAATAGCGGAAATATGTTATTTCATAGGATGAATGTAATTTTTCCTCCTTCGTTTTTTGCGAGTTTCTGTTTCTTTGCCATGTCGTGGGTTTTTTACCAACCAACTTTGATTGTGGCATAGCAAATTTGGATTTATTAATCAGAACTTATTGTTAGCGGGATTACAGGTTATGGAACTGATGTCCTTTTGTCTTTAGCAACGACAATGCTTACGAAAATGTTGGATATTTAACCAGGATCAACTTATGAACGCTCAGGAGCTAAGGGTGCTCACGTTCTTAATCGGCATCAAGCCTCAACAGTGATAAAAACAATCAGAGCAGGTATGGATCAAAATATTCGTTTGATCGTTTTACGATAACCAAGCGATAAAATCTATAAACACTGAAAAAAATTCCTGGAAAAACACTGCTAAAAAATTGGAGGAAAATGTTCTCAAATTCCTTGGACACTTCCGCATGTTATAACAACCTGAAAATTTTTAAATGCATTTTATATAAGTCAGGGCTCAAATTTATTGAACTCAAGTAAAATGAAAAGGTTACATGTGCAAATTTCAAAATTCTCCTTAATTCCATCTTCATCTCATTTTTATTGCTTCAGCTAAGCGCAACATTTCCAGGGTTAAAGACAAAAAAAATATTTTGAATATTAAATTCTAATATTTTTAATGGATGGATAAATGAATAATTTAACTTTGATTTTCCGGATTTTGCAATATATAATTTTTTTGAAACTTATACAATAATCAAGGGAATTGAGTGGATGACTGCTATTTTAATTTTCAAGCGAAATAAATATTCAGACTTTGTTGACATACTTAAATAATTTCTGTTAAAAGTTTAGGGAAATTTGATGGACTAAAAAAATACATAGTGGAATATCGTCGCTGGAGAAGCAAAGTGGTCTAATGTACGAATTGCTTAAAAGCAAACTGAAATAACAACCACCATATTTGATGCAAACTGAAATAACCACCATCATATCTGTGAAAATTTACATAAGAAAAGCACGTGGATTTAAGTGACAAAATGAAATAACCACCCTCATATTTTTCCTCCATATAACTGCATTGAGAACTGAATATTAATCCAAAATTGCAATACAGAATATTGCTTTTCTTCTTTTTTCAGAGAAATTATCTTTAAGAAAAAGGTGTGGACTTTGAATTTTCAATCCATATTATAACGTTGGGAAGCTCAGATCTCATTCAATGATTCATTATTTTGCAAGAAACGTACAGTTTCACAGGATTATTACAAAATGGTTCAAAGCACAATTGATTGATTTTTACCCCAATTTTGCTACGCCATTTAAAAATTTCAAATTATTAAATGGTTGGGTAAACTACACGGTTCAAGCATAAATACGTTTCTATTAATAAAAGTTTAGAGAAATTAATAAATTTAAAATGTAAAATTTACTCTCATTAACTCCCAAACTCTTTTCCAACTATGAAATAACTGTCAATTAAGTGTAACACCTACCAAAAAAGTTGAGATAGTGTGTGACCGAGCTCCGATAGAGTTCAAGTAAGACACTTGAGTTTCAAGTCGCGTTCAAGTTCAGGTCAAGTTTAAGTAACTCTACTAAAATTGTGCTTGAAGTTTTGTTGTCTATACCTCGTCATGGTATGTTATCCCACAAGTCAAGTTTGTGTTCAAGTTGGGAAATATTACTTGAAAAGAATTCTTGGTCAAGTTTAGGTCAATAAAAGTCTTGGTTGTAAAAAAATTAGAACTGATTTTTTGTAAAACGCCTTTTAGATTGAAAAGTCAATTTTATAAAAGCTCAAGTCAGGTTCAAGTCACACCTTTTTACTCGAACATAAAACTTGACATCCAAGTTCCGGTCAAGTGTAAAAACTTTAAAAGTCAAACTTAAACTTGGAGGTTTCATGGTCAAGTCAAGTTCATGGTCATGTTTGAAAATTACTTGACCCTAACGCCGGTCTACGGAAATCGTAATTAACACACATTTGTATATCAAAACAGGTATGTGATTAGTTTTAGCGCCCGAAGTGACAATCCAGTAAAGGAATGTGCTTATCTTTAGAAATATACGCCATGATTTTATATTTAATATTATCACCGGCGTTGTACTTCAACATGTTTTGCAAAAGTCATTATTTTAGTTTCTGAAATTATCATGTCATGAAGTTGAAAGGAACATTATCACCACTGTTCAGTGCAAATCTTAACTTCGAGCTATTTGCAATCAAAATGAGAAAAACATTTGTGAGATTTCAAAAATATGTATAGAAACAGAGAAAAATCCCTACGGAATTCAGAGGGTTGGCTGTCGCGGCAGGGGAAAGAAAAGATAATTATTAAAGATTGTATTGAAACTCCAATGCTATGCTATACCCTGGAAAACTATTACAGAGTTGGTTACATTTAAAAATCCATATTCGAAAACATGCAAAATTTCAAGCCTGCTTCATCACATTAAAGACATTAATACAATTTGTATTGCAGATAACATGTGAATGAAAGTTTGGAATTTTTATGCGACGATGGATACGGTAAAGCATGTACAAAATAAATGTTGTCTCTATATATCAAAATAAGTATATTCGTTTAGGAAGAGGAGCTAAAAGTAAGGTCTTGTTTATTCCAATAATATCACATAGGCATTTATTTTCTTTAAAAACTTTTTCCAGGGGTTGCTAACATTAGATACCAAATGTTATTAGGCGTGTTATACATTGCGTGTAAATCACTTAAATACGGTTTTGGTTTTTTCTTAACATCATCTGGGAACGAACCAGACATCTGTAAAAAGAAAAAGGAATCGGCGTTGAAAATTTTAAAAAAAATTATGATTTTTGACGGGTACACTTTCCCGACTTTTTATTATTTTTCTCTAGCAAGCTCCAAGTTTCCATGTTTGAATTTCAGCTTGCAACTGCATTTTTGTTATCTTCAATTTTTTCTATATACTGTTGGGAATAGACGCCGATAACAGATTTTCAATAATTGTCCATAAGCCAATGGTTTAGATTTTTTGCAGAGGAAGTCCACCACTAAAACTCGTATAAAAACAATGTGGGGTTTTTTTTATATTTTTGGTAAATTTAATGGAATGTCAAAATTCTAAATGATTCAAGCTAAACTTCCCTCGAAAAATTGGTCACAGCTCCTTATATGTAGCACAAAATGCTCAAATACATAATAGCTAATAGAAAAGGGCCGCTGACTCAAGTCTTGAGAGCAATGTAATGGGAATGACCAGAGCGATATAAATATTCAAAATTTACCTCCAAAATTTAAAATTTCTTCTCAATCCGAGGCGCCATAGTTGAAATTGTCTAATATTATGAAGAGGATATAAGTTCAAGTTGGAATTCTTGGGATTCAGTAATCAATTGGCCTCAGCCTTATTGACTTAAGAGGATTTTAGATTTAAATGCTATTCTAATAAATACAAGAGTAAATATTGAAATGCTTATTATATTAAATTGCATTAAGGTTTCTTTTGTTTTGATCGACATATTTTTCCATTAGCCATGAATAACATGAATAATGAAAATGCATGTTAAATGATTAGGGAATTGTAAGCGGAAACTATTCTCAAAGTGCTTGAAATTTACGAGGATTTTGGCATTTCCGTCAGAGATGGCGCCTATACATTGTAGATGGTATTCATTAATGGGACGTTGAGGGATACCAGAGAAATTTTGTAAGTTAAAATATTTTTTTAACATAAATACATAGTTCGAAAAGTGTCGGGAGCATCAGTTTTATTTATACTGTGGGAGCTGGACGCCGACTTATAAATTGTTATAAACGGTACACATATCAAAATAAAGGATAATGGAGTAAAGGCAAAGAAAGCGCTTTCCAGGACTTGTAAACGACCCAATTAGAAGCAACGTCGTAGCTCAATTGTTGCCTAAAAGAAAATTCAAAAAAATTCAAAAATGATTTTTAAGGCTACAATTTAATTTTGTCTCTGAATTAATTTTTAAACGGGATTTGGATTCAAGGAATAAAAGGAATCTGATTAGAAGACTAATTGTGACAGGGTTGAATGACATATTTAGTAATTCACATTAATTTTACAAAGCCATATTCCCGGACTATTGCAATTTTGGTTTATATACAGGACTTGTATTTATTAGTGAAATCTACATGAAAAATACTTTAAAATTATGAGTTTTTTTCAAAGTTTTGACAGTTTCCCAAAATTGTGAATTTTAGTTTCGAAAAAATCAGGAGTTCAGTTTTGACGATGTGAAGTTCCGTTTAGGACCGATTAGGCAGTAGTGTACACCGTAATCTCTTTCTTGATCTGAGGTTAATACTTTTCCTGCGAAATTGCGAGCTGGCGTTAAATCCACGCACTAAAAATATTTTCTGAAAAATTTAAAAAAAAATTATTTTTATTCTCAACTTGGCAAATTTTCTTAACTAATGAAAAATCTTCAAGCGAATTCTTCCATGCTTTCCGCACTGATAATTACAAAGTAAATATATGCGTCAAACGGGGAATTTTTGAAAGTTGAATAATTGAAGTTCAGATAGATTTTATGATCATGTGTTAGACGCCTGTTGTGGGATTAAGATTACCCCCTGTGCGTGTTAAATGCTTAAAGTTTAGATCTAAAAATTAATTACTGACTCCACCACAATGGTAAATGAGATTAAAGTCAATGAATTGTTAAAACATACATCATATTTACATATGGCAAATTCTGGCAGAAAAATTGAGTGGCGTCCAGTCTTAACAACTTTGTTCGTCCATGGGGTCGAAGCTTATATGAATCTCTACAATGGTGGGTGATGTTTTTATATGGTTCGGTTTTTCTTTTTGGAAGATAAAAATTATGCAAATTGTTTTTGATTATTTTTAAATGATAATTTTTAAAATTATGCTTGAAATTATAGCAGTTGCTGAGGCTGGACGCCATTTAAAAAATTTATGTTCTTAATTTTGAGGCACGAATAAGTAGAAATATTTCACGAAGTTTAGTGCTTTCAATAAATGTAAAAATAAAAAATGAGGTTTTTATCCGTAAAATCATAAACCTGGTGATCTAGTGTTTGAGAAGATCTCGAGCGTTAGACCAGATGTTATTGGGCATTGCATTGTGAGTAAATCTCTTAAATACAGTTTGATAAAAATTGCCTCCAGGACATCATATTTTATTCAAATCTCATCCTTATTGGCTTAAGAGAATTTTAGTAGATTCAATGGTGTTCTAACAATTACAAGGGTAAGTATTGAAGTTCGTAATATGTTGAACTATGTATATTAAAATTTCTTATAATTTTTCCATATTTTTTCCGTTAGCCCTGTTGGGATTCAAATGAAAGGTGATTTAGTGCTTATATTATAGACGTCAAATGTAGGCTAAAAAATCTAAAGTTCTCAAATTTGTCGAAGTCAAAAATAATTCAAACTTAAGAATAACATGTACGCATTCGAATATGAAGGTTTCACAACACTCCCCTAATACTAAAATATAATGGTAAACTTGAAAGAATTGAACAAATTTTTCGAAATTTGACATTTTATGGTGTGAAAACTTGTAAAAGTTAAATTCTACAAAAATCAGTTCCGAACATACCAACTAGTGCAATCACGGATGGAGTTTGCTTTGTAATTCAATTGTAAGATCCAATGTTTTGTTTTAAAAATGTTCCAGGTGATTTCACGTTTATGGTCAATAACAGCACTTTATAATGGGACTATAATAATAAAATTATGTAAATTTTTTTATTTTTGTTAGACATTTTATGTTGGCTCTGGAAAAACAGAAATGTTAATTCATCCTATGAGTCAAGTTTTTGCTATCTAGTTTTATGAATTGCTATTCTTGGCCAATGTAATCAGCAGGGGTCAAGCAACTAGGCAAGTGGATGAACAATTTCTGACACATAAATAGTTGATTGGCGTCTAGTCCCAACAACTTTGCTCGTCGACAGGATGGAAAATTATATGAACCTCTACAACATTAATATAAATTATAATAATGTTACCAGTAATTGGATATTTATTCATTTTGATTGTCGGCTTAACTGTTTAAACATAGGTATGAATCCCAAAAATCTTGTATACTGAAAATACATGTTGAATGATAAAGGCAAGATAGACGGAAACTATACTCAAAGTGCTTAGGTTTAACGCCGTTTTAGAAATGTCGGAGAGAGCTAAATGACCAAGGTTGTAATCATCGATGCGTCGAGTTTTTTCAGGTTATCTGTAAAATTACAGGTACGCATTGGAAAATATCAGGAAAATGCATGCTAATGATTAGGGTACTGTACGCGGAAATTATTCTCAAGCTGCTTAACCTATACGCTGATTTTGGGATTTCCATCAGTGACGCGTCCTTGGGTGTGCCGTAGCAGAGCAAGCAAAAAACGTAAGAACTGACCACCAAAAACATTCAATTTTTATCGGAGTGTTAATACAACAAACTCCTTATGACATGATCGAATGAAACATGGCGGTTCCCCATTAACCCAATGTTAAGAGATTCAACATCATCCGCCACGCTGGCTCCTATGGTGAACATAGAAAAAAATTTTGGCCGAATGTTGCAGGTTACCATAAAAGGCTTTAGGAAAGACATGCAGCATGCTTCACAATGCAACTTTATTTTTGGACAAAATAAAGTTGACCGCCGCCGGAATGGGCATGTGGTTTACTATTTAGACGGCTAAACTGACCGTTGTGGAATGGGTTGAATGTAGGAAGGCATAAATGAATCCCTTACTGAACACTATTTAAACCTGAACAATAAATTAATACTAACGTGAGAAATCGTTTCAAAAAAATTGGAAATTTGCCAAATTTGACAGGGGATACCCGTGAAAGATGGAAATTCCCTTGATAAATCCCATTTAAAAAAGACAAATTCTGAAATTAAGGAAAAAGCCGAAAATGTCCGAATTTTTAAAAAATCCGAATGTATGGATTTGCAGGCGGGCGATATAGTAAAAGGGTGTTTACATGATAGTAGTAACCCATTAAAAATTTAAAACCCATGCCTATGGGGGCGGCATCAAAATACGAATGCTTGTTAATATAAGTTTTAAAGTGACATTTGCAAAAACTATTTATATCTTCATTTGCACAGAGGTAAATATTTTGATGATTTCAATTTAGGTTTTAGTTAAAAAAATGATTGTATTTGCTGAGCTTATTGAATGTATATACACGCCTCAAAGAAACAATGATTTGAACAATGGATAAATTTTATGCTCATATGTTAGACGCCTGTTGTGGAATTAAGATGGCGTCCTCTCTTAATTTCTTAAAGTTTAGGTCTCAAAAATAATCATTCATTTAATTTCAAAAAATAATGGATACTGAAAATGCCAGTTAATCCACGGGCACTGTAGACGGAAATTATTATTGTCAAAGTGCTTTACCTTCACGCTGATTCCGAAATTTCCAACCGAGACATGCTCTAGTTTACGCTGAAAATGCTGTCGAGTGCTGAGTTATAAAATACTACATTTTACATGCTGTTATATTATTTTGTTCACGAGTTACAGATGAATTTTCCTTTAATGCTAAAGGGGTTTTTTCTACTGTGAGGGTAAATATGATTACCCTTACTCCCATACCACCCACAATGTACTATCAGTCTAAGTAACATTAAAGTCTAGAGAGTCGTCTGGTATCTCTGGCCCTATACACATCTTATTTTCGGCTCTCCGCATCTCATACACATTACCATAGTCCCAGACTGACTCTCTCATCGCATCTCCAGTTTCCCCAGTCACAAAATATACATTTGGTGTCATCCCATAGCCTTACAATTCCCCATGTAAGACTTTTATTCTTACACTACTAGCAAATATTTACCTGATTTTTAAAAAAATTACAAACAATTTTTGATCAAAGTTTGCATGAAAATGAGGTCTTAAAACGAATTCCATATGTTGGGTTAACAACCCCTCAAATCCGCCTTAATTCTGGTGAATAAGTTTGTAAAGGGTGGGTTTTCTATTTGGCACAATTGGTTTTTTAAAATCATTACGAAAAATATTAATCATTCGATGAGGAATTTTCTTTTTGGATTTTAACTATGAAATTTCTCTACCAGAAGCGTCAGTTCAATCAAAATTGTTGTCAAAAAACAGTTTTAATTTCAGCAATGAACTTAGATTTTTAGCGGATTGTGGAAACAAATAAAGCATAAAATTTTAAATCATAAAATATTAAAAAAACAGGATTTCAAAATTTCGCAGAAAATTTCAAAATTCAAAAAAAATTAGAATTTTTAGATAACATTTTTAAATTTTTCGAAAAATTATCATTTCCACTATTCCAGGTAATAACACTAAATTCGGCAGACGGAGCTTCGAAATACGCTTTTGTGACTGTTACTAGAGGTTGACGCCGATTACAACATTGTATACCTATTTCACACCCCCACGTTTTCAAGATCACTCTTCCTTGAAGTGCAACGCAGTTTACGATTTGCAGATTTCCACTACAAGTCAATGTCGAGCAAAGGCAACAAAGGAGTCATGAATAATTGACATTTTTGGTTTTTAAAATTTGAAATATTTTTAACACTCAGATATTTGTTCTTTATAGTTGTCCTATTCCACTCCAGATGTTTAAAACTTTATTATTTTGACTGAAGAAAGGGCAGGTGCAAAAAGAAAAATGATAAATGGGAATAAACGTGTGATACTTTTGAAATTTTGTGGGGGAAAATAATAAATTTTTACAATCACGGATAACATTTTGGCACATGTTTGAGCAAGTACATTTTAATCGTGGATTAAAATATAAAATATTTTCAAAAGAGGAAAATCATTGCTTCAACAGAGCCATATGTGTTTGCAAGGGTTGGTTATTATTATATTTTCCACAGAAAAAAACCAAGGAACCCCCCGACAACATTTTAAAAATTGTTAAAGTTACAATTCCAATTCATGTCGAAAAAAGCGAAAAATATTTTGTTGCATCTCATTTACTCTATCCTCTCTCAAAGCCCTTCTTCCAGTGGATTAATCCAACAAATGACAATTACTTACGGTAAATAACCTCATTCTAGGTATAAAATACCTTGTTATTTACGAACTCATATGAGAAAACTATCAAGTCGTAATCAGTCGCTTAGTCAAAAGTTTAAAATTCCTTATGCCGCCTGAAGCCCACACAAAAAATCAAACAATTCACCGAACACGAGTTATCCACAATTCTTTTAGATTCATATCTAAACGATTTCTAAAATAGAGCTTGAAAATTTTAACTGTCAAAAAAAATTTGAATTTGTTGCCAAAAAATTGCATTTTGGTGTGGAGCTTGTAGTTTGGTAAAATGATTTCAATTTCGATAACAAAAAACTTGGATTTTTGCGTAAATTTGAGCTGTAACCAAATTCTCGTCATGAAAATTGCGTAAATATAAATATGTTGCAGTACCAGTATTGGGCTGATCTCAAAAGTAATCTGTGGAATCAATTGAAAAAGAGTTCAAAAAATTTAAATTCTATCCTAACACAACACGTATTAACAGAGGATTTTGAAATTTGGGACCTAACCTCAAAATAAATCCAACCCTTTGTTTTTATGGGATCAAATTTATTTTCCTGCGCTTACGAAAATTATGCTGTTGTACCAAAATTTGTTTCGACAAAAACCATTGAGCGTTAAAGCATATGAAAAATAAACAAATGATGTTCGCATGTAATCATCTACTTTGTTGCTTTTGGACGCCAATTTAAAAATGTGAGCGTGATTTTGTAGATTGTGTCAGCAAGATGAATGACTCTGGCTGGATGCCGCGGGGGGAGATGTTTAAGAAATCCATGGCGGACGTATCGGGACTTATAAAAATTCTGAATAAATCAGCAAAAATTCTTTGGGACCAAGGTCCGTGGCAGTGCTTGCCACCGGTACAGGTGCAACCCGGGTTTTTGGGTACAGGAACGGGTTTGGGAACGGAACAGGTACACAATTTTGAAACCACAAAATTCTGGGTATGGAACCAGGAACGACAATATTTTGTTCCCGGGGTTTGGGAACGGGTACAAGCAAAGTTGCGGATACAGAATTTATGGTTTGGGGTTTGTACTCGACTGGAATGGGAACACCAGGTTGAAACACCTGTTCCCAGCCCATCTGTCCCCGGTGAATTGAGTACTTACATGCATACTAGCTTGGGGACTTACATAAAAAATTTAAAAAAATATCTACCAAAACGTTGACTTCTGAAGTGATTTATTTTTTGACGGATCTGGGACTATCAACGTGTGTTACGAAAAGACCTGTTACCTTGTTCCACCCAGAAACAGGTTGATGATACAATTGTAACCGAAAAAGAACCTCCCCAATTAGACAATCATGGTTATAACACATTTATTATTGACGTCTATTACAGAACATGAGAAAAGGTCATATGCAAGCCTAATATGGTGAGACTGGTAAATATTTTATTTCCATTATTTTCAAACCACTCCAAAGGTATACATTTCTTCTCAAAAATAATTGTAA
>JAQFXU010004376.1:0-13710 GCA_034693705.1 Spatulosminthurus flaviceps | reverse complement strand
TGCCGGGACTCTGAAAAATCATGACTATAGCGAGGATGTGACTATATCGGTCGTGGCTATATCGAGGTTTTACTGTAGTTTGAACATATTCATAAAGAGCAAGGGTTCTAAAACACATGAATCCTCATAAAACATCATGCTGATTACAGGCTATTTTAAACCAGATAATGAAATCGCTCTCATAAATAGTGTGGAAGGTGTGCCTTCAAACCAACTCATTTTCTTATCGGTTCATCTAGTTGAATACAAAACAAGTGTTTCTGTTACAATGAAGGGACTAAGTCAAAATTACAGACCGCCCGGTAAACAGTACGAAGCAAAAATTAAGATATGAATCACATCAGATGCGTAATCTGTATCAGTAAAAGTACTCGGCCGGTAAAAGTACTAGAGTCTTGCGGCTGATTATTAACTTTATGTTCAGGTTTATCAACTTATCCTTTTAAAATGTTAAATAAAGAATAAGGATTCTTTAAACACATTCTCTTACAATACCGTCCTCATTTCTTTTTGGCCTGGCTTGTCCATTTTGTACAAACTAATGCTGCGTTAGTACTTCCTAAATGACCTCCACGACATGCCAGTTGATATTATACTCAAGGGGCAAAACAGGGCATATAAATATGTTAAGTGCGAGTTTGTAAAAAATTCTTTCCAGCATACTAGCCATAGTAGCCATATACCAAGCCTAAGTCATTAATTGTATATCAATCCATAATAGTGCCATTGCGGATATGGCGGTCAGAATTTGTAGTATAAATACTCTCCGTACGCTCTATGCAGCTGGCAGCTGGTTTATCAAGGAGGGCACCAAGGCTACCCGTATCAACAGTCAAAACATATTTTATCAGGATGTACATATATATTTTTACGCATTCTCACGAAAAGCCAGTCCACTCTATTGAGCTGTGGGCTGGAATCAAAATATTTACGTTTCAAACTGTTGATTACGCACCTTACGTAAATGACAAATATCGCAGAAGCCCCCTACTAAATTCTACTTCCTTGACATAATTGTTTTACTTATAGGACCCTTTTTATTCAAGACTTTTCCAAAACTCTTGACTTACGTAATGCAACTGCCATCTGTCATTCAAATATACGTGCAGGTAAGGAAGGGATCGGTGACAGGAACTACTAGGAACATTGTAGGAGTTACGTCTACGGATTTAAGCTTTACAGATACAATGTGTATACAAGGCATAAAAACTTGCAATTGCTTCAGTTAACCGTTCCTATACACCTAACTAACTGTCGCATAAAACCCCAGAAAAACAAAAAGCTAACCGAGAAAATTGAATTTAAAAAATTCGTCCCTTCAGATGGACATATACGTAAAATTTTGAATTGACGACTCACAGAAACTCTACCATAGTACATGCAGGGCCCATAATTCCATAGGTGTGGATGAACTTCGACGGAGAAAAACCTCAAGTATTTGTGATAGCAACCAGTACATTGTGCTAACACACTTTGTATCTTACTAAATATCTATAATATGCTGACACATGAAAATTCAATCACATACCAGGAGTTTTATGCAAAATCCAATACACATGCTTAATTTGTATCATATGGATAAATAATTACATACTTCACATATAGTACAAAACGATTAAAGCTGCTATGGTAAGTACACAGAATTTAAGATTATACAATGATTCTGATGATGATGATATATTTCCATGTAAATGTGAGTACATATATTCAATAAGTCCAATATGCTCCCTAACCCACAATAATAAATACTTCCTGCACGTACAAATGCAAATTATGGTTCTTCACTTTGTTATTCCTTTCACTTACATTACACATCGGCACCCTCGCATCAACCATGTGCGTCAAACCTTGTGCTTATCACTGAAACGTCCCCCATTCTGTGACTATGGATACTCGTTACCAGTATCCATATCACTACAATAAGAACAAATTCCTGGGGAAAATGTACAACATTTTTGCATAATAAGTGACCACGTTGAAAGGCTTGTAACAATATCACTCTCCCCCGCATCCAACATTACAAAATATAATTCTTAACTTTCCCTAAACGATTTCCAAATGAGTAAAAAACGCAACACATGGTTGCAAATATACAGTAAAACTGCAACTACTACAATAGTTACTCAGTAAAAATATAGAATCCCAACGCTTCTCAAGGCAGCTCTAATACATTTTCACAATATTTTCCACAGCCAACCCTTGTTGCTGAACTAGCTGATAAATGTGACTTAAACATGCAGTACCATTGCTAGTAGACACAATACGACGACCTATGTACCCTGTACATGCATATAATATATATATATATATTTTATATGTATGTACACACGGAATTAGAGAGGGAGGCATAGAGAAATGCTTCAAGTTGAGGAAAAGAGGACACAAACTTTGAACAGTTCTGGGACTCCTTCTCTCCAAGGATGGAAAGAGGGAACCCCGATCGTATGAATCCAGTTCATACATACTTCCATGTGTATAGCTGAAGATGGATTACGATAGAGTGAATGAGCTAGGAATAGAGAGTTACAGACTGGTACTTCATGCAAGTGTAAGTGTGTCTTATATATATATATAGCCATGAAAGAAGTAAAAAGGTAAAGATAGAATGGTTCACGCAAATATCACGTTAGGTACACAAAACAACCATAGCTAAACCAGTCCACCAAAACCTCCTTCAGTTCATACCTGCAAAACTACATCTTCTAACTATATAAAACTACCCTTTCTCTCCAAACTTTCTTCGTAGATGAGTCCAAAAGCTGAAAACTCATACCCAATTTTAGGTAGTCCGTAGTCCGAACTCCCAACCGTATCCGTAGGCTTATAACTTTATAATGCATACAAGAATTTGTTCGGTTATGGTTACGTTCTTATGCAGCCTTGTGAGACACATGAGAATTACAGAGCCAAAAACCTCAAGAAACCAATGTGGCATCTTCCGAGGTCCCATAACCTGCAGTAGTAAATTTGTTATGTAAGAAGGGGCCACCCCAACCTAGGGAAACACCAAAGTTAAGGCCCATCTTATATTTGTACGAACGCTAACAACCGTATCCATGCTTTTCATGTTTGTTCGGTCCACGCATGTAACCCAAACTGATCTTTTTCACTTACACTAAAGAATAGCATAGTCGCATCACATACTGAGTCATACTAGACAAACCATACGTATACATGCATACATGGAAACGAGCATCAATTCAGTGCCGGTGTGTATTTTACGAATAGTATTTGGACATTTCAGAGCAGCATTTATATACCATGGCAGGCATAAGCGAAACCCGAGACTGTCAACTAAAACTTTACAAAGAGTGAGAGAGCGAGTCAGAATGAGAAAAAGAGAGAGAGAGGACGAAAGGGAGAGGAATACACCTAACATATTCAAATAGTTCTATATACTACTTTCCAACAACTCAGTCAGTCAGTTCATACTCGCGTACTCGGTTCTAAACATCCAAGTTTTCAAACTTACTCACTCAGTCCGAGAAGCAGCAAAAGCACTGGACGCAAAAGCATCAAGACAGAGCTAAAGCTAGATTCTCCTGTTCTTGTAGTAACACAAGTACATTGTACAAATACTTATATGTACACAATGCAAACAACCATACAATACAGATGCTGCATTCTTATATAAACTTTCCTCGACTTTCAGTTTTCCATACACCTTTCTTTGTACACTATACTTCTATGAACGTATTTAAATACAATTATATACTCAGCAGACACCAAGCTATACCATTAATACTAATACGCTTTCATGTTAGATGTCCTACACACAGTTAGGTAAGGCATTAGAATACACGGTAAACATAAAGCATGACGGTACTTACTATAATCTATGCAGCTGAATATTTCACAAACTTGATCTATCCATATATATTATATTGTCAATGCATGTCTTAAACAATTACTAATTACTGTGTCCATGGGTCCACAGAGGACGATTATGAATTCATTTTTAGTACTCTCGAACTAAATTCTCAACTGTAAAACACACTTTAGAGTTCGTGTTACTGATGGGAGACCAGTCTTGTTGTACTGAATCAGGAATAAAACGTAAATAAAGCCAACATGAAAATGAAATGAAACATACACCTTAACTATACAGATTGAACTGACAATATGCTTTCCTGGACAGTTTCATAGTCTTTCAGAATCCATTTCCTTGATGATTTTTCTTTCGGTTGCATATAATACACTCTTTCAAATATTAAGATGTACTATATTTTATTACTCACATAAGTATGAAAGCGCAAAATAATCCTCATATCAAGAACCACATAGGTGCACGGTGCACCTCCAGCAATAAGAGAGACAACCAAAAGCCTCTTTAAAATAGTCACACGCATGTAATCCAGTGAATACGACTTTAGAAAAGCATGTCCCGCAAATCTCTGTACTGTACTAACTGTGCGCAGTGTATATGTGCATAGTATAAATCCTGATTCGGAGCAGGGGGAAATAACGTGGAGGAAAATCTCAATATTTTGCACAGCAAATAACTATGTTTCCCTAGATGTGTAAATACTTGTACTTTCCGGTAAACTGTGAGCATCATGGCACCATGGTCATACCCACTATAGCAACCACTGCTATTTTAGATAAAAGGATGCTAACGGAAAAATCCTGATAACGCGGACTGTGAGCTTCAGTGTGGGACCATATTGTATAAACAATCTAGTAGCCAAATCAAGAAGATAGCCATCGAAGAAGATGACATTAATACTTCCCCAAAAACCATGTCGATCAAACTTATAAGTTTGATCGACAGAGCATAGATGTTGCAAAAAATTTAATTCGGGATACCTTTTCCCACTACTTTGACGTTTCCAATCAACATATCAAGAACGTAGAACTTCCTATATAACCAATCAAAGAATTAACTAACTTATGTGTGATAAATAAATACCGTGGAAGATTTATAAGCGTAAGCCCGATACACAAATATTTACAACAAAACGATTAACAGTTCGGTGTGCTTCATTAATTCAAGTATGTATTTATGTACGTCATTCAAACCAAAAGACCCACAAGCAATCATTAAGTGATTTGTTCAATACATAAAAAATAAATATTTTCCCGTAATACTTGGTTCACAGCCCAGAGGTTAAAATGCAAGAGAAAAATGTATAAAATCATATAAACAAATTCACCTTCGTCAACAACAACATACGATTGCCAGCAACTAAGGAGAATCAATAATTATTACGAGTATAAATGCGTAGCAAAGACACTTACATAATAAGTACGAACACCGTAAACGTAACCCTACCGGGGACAACTTTTCTCCCTTCAAATCTTTCCTCTTGCACCGACTAACTTCTCATCTTACCAAACGACTAGTAAAAGTCCGAACTGCATGTGCCATACTTTTGCTACGAATACGTAGCGCGGGCTAAAATGCAAAGGCAAAGGGGTTTAACTCTGCAAAAGAAAAATCGAAAACGGTTTGTCTAAAACAGTATGATATTTAAACTTCTTTAAATGAAACAAATTTCATCAAGTCATCAATTATTTTGACAAATGAAATGGATACTGTCGGGTAAATTAAAAGCTATTTTAAAGAGGGGCTAATGCCAGAAAGTTCCAAGTCATTCCGACTTCTACTTCTACAGCAAACTGGGGCTACTTCCGTTCCAGCTACTGCTGATATATGTAGTGCTCATGTGGCTACGCGTAAGCGTACATACTTAATACGGTAACCTTTGAAAACTAATCGTTTGCCCCATTTAGCCCCTTTTTGCTTAGACCTTGATTTCACTAGGGGATTTAACCATGGTTAAGTTAACTATAGTTAGTTTAACCATCGAAAAGCTAGGGATTTCACTACGGAAATCGTTAAGTTAACCATTTTTACTCCGATTTCACACGAAAATAATGGTTAAACTAGCCAACGGTTAATTTAACCATGGTTAAGTCCACTAGTGAAATCAAGGTCTTACACGTTGAGGAAAAACCGAACCTTTTTTAATTTAGCCGATGATACACTATAAAATCAACCTTTTGCAAAAGTAACACACCATACGAAAAATAAAGTGTTTCAATTCTCTACTGAACAAGTCAACGAACACAATTTGTTTTAAAAAACTGAACACCGTAAATCGTATTCGTAAGGTTTTTACATCAACACATAATTTTTTCAGCACTTCAAATCGAATAACATCCAGGAATAACTACTGTAGAATCTAAGTTGAATCTATTACGACGTAGGTCAAAACCACTCTCATGAAACTTTCCCTTCCCAGAGCATTTGCATGCTTTTTGTCTATAAAATACTATATTCTAAACTAAACTGGAAAATAATGGGCATTCGGAAATTTTCAACAGCAGCAAATAATTGTTGCACTGAAAACACATTTTTAGGATACAACCTAGATAACAAACAATCTCGAACTTCGTACAAAAACCTTGAAAAATGTCCACATTAAATAAAAAACGTCACGTTTGAAGATGAAGAACCCAAAGAATTACTGGCAACAAGAACAACAATAGCAACCGACGTAGAAGTAAGGAGAAAGGCAATTCTTATATGTACCTACTGGTGGAGGTTCTTCACTGGAGAATCACCAGTCCACATAGTACGTGAACATGTATCACCGGTCGTTGAAGTAGCAGTGTCTATCACTAGTACATCCAACGTGTATAAGTTACCTACATAATATTTGATCTCCTTTGATCCAGCAGAGAGTAGACCACTAATATATGTATTGCAGCAACAGCACATTTCATCTTGCAAGCCAGCATCAACAGCAACCAGTAACTAGTCAACAGCGTACTTAGACTATCAGTACGAGCAGAGCGAATCAGCGAAGGAGTCAGAAAAGAAACTCATACATAATGGAACAAGTCTGTCGAAAAAGTATATACACAAAAAACAGTATCGAGCATAAACCAAGAAAAGAAGAAACATAAAACAGAGTAAAAAATTCTTGATACAAGCTCAACGTAATATTTCTACCATCAAACCTTATAAACCAACGCAAGCACAAGCTCACACATTTGGTATACAAGCATAAATAAGCTACTTGCACTGGTTGCATTACCCAAGTCTACACTGCCAACGTCACGCTAAAAAATTAGCAACTCTCATTTTATACACCACTCAACATTTTTCTTTGACGTGTTTCTCATTTCGAGATTGAGGGAGAAAGAATATCGTAGTTATTCTAAATGGTAGAACTAATTTCAAAATAACAGCTCAGCCATACTTTAATAACTTTTGTCCTTTCTTCATCAATACTTAAAGTCGATGCCGACTGGCTACTTTATGGTCAGTGTATAAAGACGGAATTTTCCGCGAAACCCGCAAAACCAATAACGGAATCACTCTAGGAAAAATAAAAGCATACTTAATTATACACGCACTTGCCTTGAGGAAGCAAATACTTCCGACAGCTACAGAGACAGACAGGGCCTATATCTAATTATTTCCCTAAAAGCAATTCTAATCTACGCCCTCTCAGTTCTATGGCGGACTGCTTACATGAGACAGGAATCCCGTCAGATTTTCCTTCACACTTAATAACTAAAGCACTGACAAATTGTTTGTGCATAAAAACCGATCAATCCGACTGAAACACACCCGGAATGTTCATTAAATAATGCCACCACAACGTATAAATTGGCCAACAATCATAAATGACTTTTTACAAGCACCTTTCAAACACTGAAAACGTTATTTTTAATATTTTGAAAAGCAAACAATCCTAAGATAATTTCACTGAGATTCATTCTAGCCATTGCGGGGTGCCACTTATGCTTCTGGAAAAATTTATTTAACATGCAATGCTGTTATGATAAATTAATAAAAAGGTTAGTAATTGCAATGTACATGAGATGCTGAGATGTACCATGAGAAGCTGGGGCAAAAGTATGAGTTACATATCAGATTTGTCGCAACATTCTGCAAACAACGCAAATACCGGGCATACGACTGCACAAAAATTTCTTTCGTAGAAATGCAAGTTAACATCAAATATTTATATTTTAGGGAGTTCTCAACCAACCGAGTGAAAATAATTCTACTAAAAAAGGATGAACTCGTCATCGGACGTCATTATTTGCTACGAAAGAATTAAATACTGTAATGTTCTGTCACGAACTGTGATCATCACAAATTTTCACTACTGGATTACAAATGATGGAAATCTATTGCTCTTAAACAACCTGTAAAACGGTTAAGTTCTAAAACTTGCCTCCCTTGTCAATTTTTTGCCCACATGAAGAGGCACACGATCAGAGAGAAGGGTGTGAGATCCTGTCTGAATGGAAGCATGTAGCTGAGCGAGTTGCAAAGGTGATAGTAATTAACATTTAATACACGTATTGGACTTGTTTATATTGAAATACGTGCTACCAAATTATACAACAATACCAGTCATAATCACAATAATAATAAAAGCCGAGACATTTCGCATTACTATCCCATAATTTGGTAATTATGTATCCTGCCCTCCTGCATGTATGCAAAAGTGAACCAACGTACGCGCGCGACCTTGTCAATTAGATACCACTTTTTCTTAAACCTCATGTGAAACCATAAATCAGTTTATCCAAAAAAACTAACAAAGGTAATTAATCGTTTGACTGAGTGCAACAACTGAAGAGACAAGATAAATAACTGTTGCGAACTCAGATAAATACGTTGTTAAGGTACGAAGTACAGCCTTGTTTAACAAGTACTATTGCAATTCAGTAGTACAGTTGGCGATTTTAAAAACACCGGGTTTACACATCTTAATAGCATATACTGGTTATATGATCTCTTATAGTAAAACGATAAAGATCTCAGCTCCCGTCATCGCAGTAGTATTATGAAGGAAAGCCTTCTCTTGCACAGTTGTTTATTTGTTTAATGCCGGACGAGAGTCAAGTGAGTAGGGATAAAAAAGTGCATAATGGCTAAGAATTATGACCTAAGTATTTAGCTTGTCATCTTACCCATGATCAGGTATTCTATCAGGCATTAATCCAGGCATTCCAGTTGAGTTTGCTGGTACAGGCGGCAAGTGAGGTCCTAAAGAATCCAACAAAAAACACTAACAATAAATTAAATACCCACACTTAGCCTTCCAACTTAAAACCTAACATTACAAAGATCCTAATAATGCCAACAATATATGATTAAAGCATTCCTTCAAGCATCGTGCAACATTTTGTCGTTTTTCAAAAACAATGAATTCGAATACGTACATTGCTCTATTTGAAAAAACAAAATAAATCTGTATCTGCATCTATATGTGCATGATTGAGTTACATACACAAGGGTAAGAGAGAAGGGATTCAACTCACATAGTTAAGCTAATTACATTTCGTGTTCTAATGCTTCGATTTTTGACATTCTTGCAGTAAGAACACGTCTTGCGTTCGCACCATCAAGGGGTTTTTAAAGAAACTGTTAAAACATTTTAGTTTCAAACGGTATAGATCATTGCATTGGTATGATAGCCAACGCAGTTTTTATAAGTTTTCCAGCAACTTTTTTTGTTTCACAAGCTTCACGAACACTTCCTGACTAATTTTGAATGTAGTGTTACCAAGCTGGTTACCTTGCACTTCTTTTTCGGGACAGAGCCCAAAAAGGGAAATAGAATAGAAATAAATTGTGGGAAACGGGCATAGAGAAATGAGGGTCGACCGGAACCCTCAGACCTTGATTTCACTAGAGAAGTTAAACATGGTTAAATTAACCATTGGTTATTTTAACCATTATTTTCGTGTGAAATCGGAGCAAAGATGGTTATTTTAACCATTACCGCAGTGAAATCCCTCACTTTGGAAGGTTAAACGAACTATAGTTAACTTAACCACAGTTAAATCCACTAGTGAAGTCAAGGTCTTAGGGGTTAACCGTTACCCGAGTACAGAAATAGTTAAATCTTAAATCTATAAATTATTGTAGATATTTAGTATTACAGTAAATGGAGAAAATGGCGGCTTCGTCTACAAACTGTTTGTAGGTTTCTTAAATAGACGAATAGATGGGTGGTCAATGAAGTTGGTATTTGTAGATTAATAGTCAAATTTATTTCTTATGTATTTTCCTTTTTGGGCTCTATTCCAGAAAAGCAGTGTAGGGTAAACAGCTTGAGTGTTACTATGCGAGTTCAACCCTGAAAAGATTTGAACTTGCAAATATTTACACAGCATCTTGTAGAACCGATGGAAGGAGTTTAAAATATTCGGGTAAAGGACTCATGTGTGTTCTTGTACTGTGCATCACTGATTCAGTCTTTCACAAATTAACTTTCCCGGTCAGCTTAACACTACGAACTAGCCCACAAATACTCGTACATTTGTCACGTAAAACATATTTTTACAGCAGAATAAAAAATTCTCCAACATAATGAGCGTAAGAGAAAACTCTGGTAAATGCCATTGGCTGTTAACTATGATAAAATTTAGTTCAGTGAAGGTTTTTCCTACCTGACGAAATTTGGCCTTGGAAGTGCGGATGAGGTGAGAATGGTGGTGAATTAAAATTAGGATTATTAGGACCTCCGGGAGGGAATGGGCCAGGGGCGGAATAAGGAGTATAACAAGACTGGTTTGGACGAGGTGGTTGGAGAGGTCGGGGTGGCGGGCAGCCAGAAGATGAAAAATTATTAAAATATGGAGAATTTGGACCAGGACCGTTGTAAAGGCCCGAGGGAGGAAACTGGTTGCCAGGAACCCCTTGAGGGGGGCCGTGAGAATTGAATCCTACTGGTGTGGAAGAACCCGAAGGCGCTGGTGAATGCGCGTAGTGTGGTGGTGGACAAGGAGTTGAAGGGCCCCCGCCGGAAGCTGCTCCTCCTTGAGGAGTAAATGGACTGCCAGCGGCTGGAACACTTCCGCTAGTTGGGTAGCCCCCTCCTCCACCGCTCTGAAATTTCGAATTCAAGTTATCGTTATTAATTGGTTTCCATGAACTCAGAATGTGTTATTGGGTGTTTGACGTATGTTAATATTATCATGCAGTCAACAAATCTCTTACGAACTCCTTCTTGCCACACGTATTTTATCAGAATCATTCAGAAAAAGTCCCAACCCTTCACATTATAATTCAACCGAAAAATGCCTTCAGACTAATGTAAAATAATACTTTCCAAAGGAATGCAACAACAGATTTAGCAATAACTGATTTTAAAATTTTAAAATCCACAATCTAGCATTAAGTAGCTGAAGCTTATACAAAATGACTCACTTGATAAGCGTTCGGTGTTCCCGGTGCAGAAAATGGGGAAGTAGTTTGATTATTGGGGGTGGCCGCGAAAGGCCTAGTGCCCCCACCTGTGGGGTCGCTTCCCGTTGTGCTCGGTGAGATGATAGACTTGGTCCACAAGCTAGAAGTTCCAGAGGATCCGAGAGCAGACTCTGGCGGCTCCAGCTTTGAGCTATAATGTATACAACGATCCACACTTTTAGTTTGCCCTTTGCCAGTACATCTATTGATTTACCCTTAGCCTTTCCTACTCTAGAAGGAAGAATTCAGAGAATCTACCTCAAAATTGATACCTGCAAAACGTTAAAAGGTACTCAAACTCATCTAGAAACTCCCTAAAAATCGAAATTTATCCATTCTTTCTTTCCACGGCTACTGGCCACAAATTCTGCCATACAACCATGAGACGAAAATGGAATTCAGAGCAAAATGTGTGATAAAGTATCATAATGGTCATAACATTCAACCTCAACTAGAAACATACAACTACTAAACTAACCGTTTAAAAACGCTGGAGCGTCAACAGTAACAGAGCTAAAAGTACGTATATATTTATATGCAAAAATGTCCACGTTTATACTATAGTAGTTCATTGGAGAAACCGCTGAATGCGAGACTGAGTTGAATCGGCATTCTTAATAGAGCATGTCCAACAGTCCAACACAAAGCACAAACACCATTGTGTACTGTGCAGAATGAAACAGCTGGAAAGTTTAGACTTAAAATGAATGGCGGGTAGAAGGGAGCCAACAAGATTTTGAGACTACGTCCAATCAAATTAAACTGGTTTGATGTAAAACATGCTTCCACCAGCCATGCTTCTTTCCCGGAAATAGCTGAATGAATGTGATCAATACTTGCCTTTACGGCATGCTGTGAATATATAAAACATCAGATACATGTTCGAACATCTTCTTCAAGTCCGTTACTATTTTAAGCAAAGTCGAGAGTGTTGCACATTTCTCCAGAAGTTATTCTTAAAGACACAGGCCGACCTTGACCTACCTACTGATTCTGAGGCTTTCACAGACCTGCCTCAAATCAGTTAATTCATAATTATATTAATTATTATAAAACCATGACTACCCAGAATTCGAACTGTGGCATCAAACGCGCATTAGTTAATTTTCTGACAATCGACGAAAATTGAGCTGCGCTAAGTATAGTGAATCCCTCCAGAAGTTATTTTTATATTGTTACCATTTCATTTGATATTACTTCATGTTTCCCTACTACTGCAGAAGGACGGAGCTCAAATTCGGATCCATGGAATAAGTTATTTAACAACAACAGTGGCCGGATTGAAGCGAAAGTTTGTACCCATGCTTTTCGTGTGATTTTGGGATTAATGTTTTCAACAAAAATCCCAAAATTTGAAAAAACAGGAGATACGATTTTTTCTTTCGCGAATTTCTATAATTCAGAATCATCTCGACAAATCATTCCACGGTATTTTCCTCATTTTGACAACACTATATTCCCAGAGAACAATTGATTTTGGTATTTTGGACAACTAGCTGAAACTGCATTTGACCCCATTTCGCCTACATTCAGTTGTATCGTTGTATGTGTATGGATAACCATTTGGCATAAAAAAAGTTGTTGCAGCCTGATAACAGATTATATGGGTAGTCAGTCATATTAGGCGGATCGTTGTTTTTACTCTTTGCCCATTATGCTACAGCCAAATTCAAAGTAAACTCCAATCTTGGCACTAACTAATTTTTAGTCCCAACCATTACATACAGGATACATACATACGACTGCAACGAGAAATTGTTGCATACATGGAATATTATTACACACCAACTAACAATCATCATTACAAGGCAGGAAAAGGGATGGGACATGAGCATCGCACAGTGACAATCGACGATTCAACTGCAAATGGCACCTACTTCATGAGGACGCTGGTATGAATCCCACCCGCTACAGTGAGGCTAATTTATATCTAGGCAGAAGCAAAAAATTCAATTTATTTTTTAGCCCTCACCTCATCTATTAAGACCAAAAAATCTTGTAAAAACTCATTCAGCATGAAATTATTACTCGCTAAACATCCAATTTTTCAGCATTCGTTTCTGTTTTGAAACACCATATCACGACATCAAAAAGAGTTCAACCGATGTAAGAAAATCAGAGAACATAATTTTGCATGTCAAATGATCTGTACTGACAACAGAAAAATGCACAATGACTTATAACATAACTTTCAACGGTATTCTACAAAATTTCACTAAAAAAGCTACACTTAAAAATATACACAACACTATGTGTTACAAAATTTCTCACATGTTACTTTAATATGTATCATCAGTAATAAATATAAGTGGTGCTACAAACGAAATCAACGCCTGCATTTTCCAATCACTTAGTACGCAAACCAATAAAGTTATCCAAACAATTTACACTTGAATAAAACCAGTGCTTGTGCAACCCGGGTATTTGGGTACAGGAACGGGTTCGGGTACAGAACAGGAACAATATTTTTGGACCCGCAAATTCTG
>JAQFXU010004375.1:0-13710 GCA_034693705.1 Spatulosminthurus flaviceps | reverse complement strand
AGAAAGGTTAAATCAGCTCAAAGACTCAAAGATCATTTCGGTGCAGTTCAACTCTGAAAATAGCACGGGAATTTATTCGGATTTAACAAAAAGTTCATTATACTTGTCTGAGCACGAGCTTGTAGCTTCTACTAACGTAGCGTTAGTCTGTGGAATTAATCAGCCTTAAAATTCTTACTAAAAATCCTTGTTCTGATTTTATGAAAACGTCCAATATTTCCTAAAAACGTACAAGGAAGTTTTTTATGTTACACTCTTTCCCTGTAAATATGTAGCAGTAAAAATATGAACGTCGCGTCGGTCACATGGAATATATGAATTCAGGGACGTTAAGTCGCACACAATGAGCTTCCTTATCATTTTACGAAATTAATGTTGTTTAACTATTAGGGTTTTTTTCTTGTTTGGAATTCAAAGTCGAGACTGACACGAATGTCTCTATTACATGAGGTTGGGGTTTCCCCGATAATTTCTAAAGTCTCTTACTTAAAAGTTATTACTCATCTTAAAAGAGTAAATTAATACAGAAACATAATAAATTGTCAATTGTAACTATCTTTTTGCCTCAACCTAATACTGAGTTATGTCTCATGAATGCCCCTTGTTTAACATGTAAAATTTCTTCTTTCGCTTAAAAAATTCACCTTCAATCATTCCTTAAAGTTTTTGCACTTAAACACAATAACTATTTTTACAGCCGTGTTTTTCCACTACATATGATTTATATTGATGTTACCTTTATTATTACATATCTATTTTTTGCAAGTAAATAGCTACAGGTGCATCATGCACCTTGTTGCATTTGAAATAACTGACAGGAGTTTCGTGGATGTCCATGAACATTGAAAAAAGCACGTTCTTAAAGTATACACATGCAAAGGACATACATATAGAATATTTTTATGCATGTGTATGTATTATTATGCAGCGGAAAGCTCTATTGATGTGTGCCAATATTTTTAGGGTTTTTTGGTAAATAAATACCAATATACAAAAACAAGGGCATAGGAACGTCATTTTTTCCGGGAGGAGGGAGTCACAATAGATACAACAGGGTTGTCAAAATCTTGGCTTCCATACCTATGGCTGTTATCTAAAAGAAAGTTACAAAACTACATAGAATTGTCACAATTCCGCTGAAATGAATTACTCGCGGTGTCAAAAAGTCGCTGAACTTTAGTAAGGGGTGCAAAAACTGGGCAGTATAAAACAATATATACATAATTTTCTGCCATAAAAAAAGAGAAAGATTTTTTCAGAAATTTAAAGTAATTTTTTTTTTGAATTTAAGAATTTGAGCAAAATGTTTTGAGTTATTCAAAAGTTCCTCGGGGTGACATACCCAAGTAATTTCGGCTATGGGCCCACAATGTGTCCTGAGCTGCTTCCTGGCACTTCTAGTGCTCAGGAGACCTATAAATACAATACCCCATGTAATTTCTGGAGGGGGGGGGGCATATATATCCTGTAATATTATTAGTGACGAAATACTTCCTGTAATTTTATTGGGAACTACATAAACCCCTGTCATTTAATAGTGGGTGATAAATCCTTTCCTTGTAATTTTATTCGGGGTGCCTGACCCCCCACCGTCACCTCTCTGTTCCTTTCCCCCCTATAACTTGGAACGTTTGAAGGAAGTCGGACCGAAGGATTATTTGTTTATTATTACATAAAATCTTGAAATATCCGTATAAACACCGAGGATTCGAGGGCGGACAATGTGTACGAGCTAAAAGTATGCGTATGTATGTTAATAAAAGAAAAAAAAAGTTTGCATATGCAATTTTCTTGGCAACGAATGCATGGAGATTTAAATATGTTGAGATAATAATGCTCGAGATAGAATGACAAAACATGCGAAAAATCCTTACACAACAATTTTGCACATATGAAGACATTGAAGCAATTTGTATATATGTAATATTAATAAAGTGGAGATACTCGACGCATGTGAATCACCGGAACACATGGATTTTATGATGGTACTCTACTCTCCGTTGCTATATCCACTCTTTGCAACGTTGACATTCACTCTCAGCTCACACACATACACACTTTTTAGCGTTATAGCTCTGCTCTAGCTCTACTCTCTACTCTGCAAGCTCTGCAAGCAACAGCAAAGTCTCTTCGGGGGGAAGGGCAGGGAAAATACGGGGAAGGCAGTAGATTTGCTCCTATACATGCTTTTCATGTGATCAGCTAAAACCCGACTTTTAAAATAGGAGGAGAGGAAATCAACGTCAGTTATTATGTAGAGCTTCACCCACTACTAGCTACTGTTACTTATTGTCCATTGTATATATAAAAAATATATTATTATAGTCTACTACTCTCCATTAAAATATTTACGTATACATTTATTATTTTGGATGAATGGGAATAATTAATTCCGTCTGCTTAGTTTTAATTTAATATAGAGACGAGAGGGATTTCTGCAATAAAAAGCTCCAGTTGTTTTTATGTGCCTGCCTAGTAACCAAATCTTAAAGGGGAAGGAGTGGAGTTTTTTGTGTGCTTATTCTAATACATATATATTTTTTCTTTGACAAGATGAAGACCTGGAAATTTTTTCGGGTATTTTTATTGATTAATTTAAAGTGTTGATGGAATTTTTATAGGGATTTATCTAAATAGACAAAGTTGCGTGTGCGTGAATTATTATAGAGTCGGGGAATTTTTAATGGGATTGTAAATTATTGATGGGATGTTGGAATTTCAAAAAAAATTTGTTTGTTTGATTTATAGGTGGAGGAATTCGGAGGGGAATGGACGCGTCCTTGCTCAAGGAAATGTTGAGATGATTTAAAAGTAATTAAGGCTTACAGCTGGACTTCAAAGCCTTATCGCGTTATTCTCAAGATTATATATTATATTCTAATGTGTAGAGAAAGAGAGAAGGTAAACAAAGTATTTTTCTATTGTTGGTTATCTTTTGTAGATTAGTAAATTATATTTATTAAAAAGGGTTGAAATGAGGATGGATGTTCGGAGTATTGTTTGTGGGATGCTGATAATTTTTTGGAGGTGTTCGACGGACGTGTGAATATAGATAGATTGTATGGGAAATGTCTATAATTAGAGCTATTGAGAGTTTGACATTTGAAGGATGATTTGAAAAGATTTTTGATTTTTTGTTTGTCGTATAGATATTTGGACGTTGTTCGCGTGACGCAAATATAATTATTTAGGAAATTATCCAATTATTCTTCACGTTGTATCTTACGTATACATATAAACACACTGCTACGAATATTTAATTGTTACGGACGTTGGTGGGAGGAAGAGAATGAAGTTTGCTGAGCATTTGTTGGCGCATATTACTCCAGAATGGAGAAAGCAGTATATTCAATACGAGGTAAGTTTTTAAATGAAAGTAATTATTATTTGTGTGGGGGATTTGGATTTAGAAGAATGGTAAAAGTGTGTAGTTTGTTCGGTGTATTTGTCTTGTTGTTGGTGGTGGTTTTGGTTTGTATTGATTTTTGATTTGGAAGTGGACTCTGCAGAAAATGCGGTACTATTGCTTTGCATTTGAATCGGTGATTGTAGAATAGGAGCTAACGATGCGCTGGAAGCAGTGTGAGAAATGATTGAAAGTTGGGGTGTCTGTAGGTGAAGGTTATATGTATATTGTATCTAATCATTGCTATGTAATGTGAAACGGGTGTGAATTAGTTTTGTTTAGTGTTTAGTGTTAAAATCGTGGGAAGATCTAGTGATGTACTTTTTGGAGTTTGGTAATTTTATTATTCTTGTGGTATGGAGGTGAAGTTTGATGTTTGAGTAGTTGAAGAGTTGGTTTTGTTGGTTATTGCAGGAAATGAAAGCTCTGCTATACGCAGCAGTGGAGCAATCTCCCTCGATGGACCACCAGCCCGAAATGGCGGCACAGTACATTGTTCAGTTCAATGAACAATTTTTCCATTACTGTACCGCAGAGTTGATAAAGATTAATAATTTTTTTAATGGTGAGTTCTTGATGATGTTGTACCGATGACGTATTAAAGTATTGGGGTAGTAAATTGGTGATGTGTGATTTGTGTATGTATTTTTCGACAGAAAAATTATCTGAAGCTACCCGTAAGGCTGTAAACCTGAAGAGTGATTTAGATTACCTGAGAGCCTCTGAGAGGAAGGAGAGACATGGGATTTTAAAAGGGATTCAAAAAAGGAAAGACAAAGCGGTTGTATTTTTGGGAGGGAAGAAGGAGCCTATTAGGAAGATGGCAGATCTGAAGTTAGCCTACAGTGAATACTACTTAAGCTTAATCCTCTTACAAAATTATCAGAATCTCAACTATACGGGGTTTCGCAAGATTCTCAAGAAGCATGATAAGCTACTACATCAGAATACAGGGGCGATCTGGAGAGAGAACCATGTAGAAAGGGCTCAGTTTCATACGAATAAAGAGATCGACAAACTTATTAATGACACTGAGACTACCTTTACGGTTGAACTGGAGGGTGGGAATCGACCAAAGGCAATGAAGCGGCTTCGAGTCCCACCCTTAGGCCATCAACAAAGTCCTTGGACAACGTTTAAAGTTGGACTTTTCTCAGGAGCCTTCATGGTCCTCATCGTGGCTGTTGTTCTCTCTGGTAAATATGACAATGCTTAGAAAATTAATGCACTCTTTTTAAAGTATCTTTGTACTTATGCACAGAAAGGTATATTCTAATTATATCATCTTCTCGTTGAGTTAAATACCGATAATTTTTTCTTAATTTTAGCAATATTCCACCAAGGCACGCGTGATGATTGGCGGATAGTTTTCCGCCTATACCGGGGACCTCTGCTTCTAGTCTTGTTTATCTTCTTGATGGGGGTGAACGTGTATGGCTGGAGGTCCTCTGGTGTGAATCATGTTCTCATTTTTGAGCTTGATCCTCGTAACCATTTGTCGGAGCAGCATTTGATGGAGATGGCAGCAATATTTGGTGTAGTATGGACACTGTCCGTATTAAGTTTCCTGTACTCAAACGCTTTGAGCATTCCACCCTACGCAAATCCTTTGGCCCTTGTTATCATTCTCATCTGTTTCATGATTAATCCAACGAAAACTTTCCGGCATGAGGCTCGCTTTTGGGTCTTAACTGTGTTGGTAAGTTCCAAAATGTTTTGCATGTTAAATCACAGATTCGTCGTAAAAAAGAATCAATCAATTCGTTATTTAAGCATTGGATGTTAGATTACTATTTTACAAATAAGAATTGTTTTAATTTTATTTCAGGGTCACATCTTCGCAGCTCCCTTTGTCAAGGTTGCCTTTGCTGATTTCTGGCTTGCAGATCAGCTCAATAGCCTTGTACCCGTACTTCTAGATTTCCAGTATTTGGTTTGTTTCTACGTTACAAACAACGGTGATTTTACTTCTGCCGGAAATGGTAAGTGCGTATGTATAATATAATATGCTACCTGAATCTAATTACTATGTAATCCACATTACATGGTTTGTCCTATTTTGTGAACATATTAGTTTGAAGTCAGTTTTACAAACTGCTAAAGTGTCCATTGCAATAATATGTGGAAACTCATTAACACTTGTTTTTAGATTCTGGAAGATGTGTGGAAAATACGTGGTTTCGTCCTGTGGTTGCTTGTCTTCCTGCATGGTTTCGATTCATGCAGTGCCTTCGTCGGTACCGGGACAGTCGAGAACCTTTTCCCCATTTGATCAATGCCGGAAAATATTCCACAACCTTTTTCGTCGTTTTATTTTCCACTCTCAGCGCTTACTATAAAGGTAATATTAGTAATGACCATGTGTTAATTTAATAGATATGCTCCTATCGTTTTGTTTCCTTAACGCACATATAAACCTTACTGAAATCATTGCTACTTTTTTATACTTGCAGAGCACAGCAGCGATGGTGACGTGAATGTATTTTTCTATCTATGGATTGCTGCCCTCGTTATCTCCTCCTGTTATGCCTACATTTGGGACATAAAAATGGATTGGGGATTGTTTGACCAGAATGCTGGGGATAATACTTTTCTCCGGGAGGAGATCGTTTACTCCTCCCCTTCCTACTACTACTTTGCTATTATCGAGGATTTCATACTTCGTTTCGGCTGGGTCCTCTCCATATCTCTCACGCAAATGGGTTATATTCATTCGGATCTTATGGTCTCTATCCTTGCTCCGCTTGAAGTCTTCCGAAGGTTTGTATGGAATTTCTTTCGGTTGGAAAACGAGCACTTGAATAATTGCGGTCAGTTCCGAGCAGTTCGAGATATATCTATAGTTCCCATGACCAGCAGCTCCACTGAAAATGGGAAACTCCTTAATATGACTGATGAGCCCAATGGTGTCATCAATCGTCGAGGGAAACGTAAGGATGGTGAACGAAAGAAAGCCAAGAAAATTCAAGGAAAAAATAATCTGGCAGAACATCGTATCATCATCGAAGGAGATACAACTGATGATCCTGATCTAGAAACCTATACTTAAACTTGAAAAATATAATCCTAGTGATTTTGTAGTAATTTACACACCCTAAATGGTATTGTCGTTTATTTATATACGCTGTAACACAAAATTCTTTTTAAAAACTCGCGTTCACGGAATGAGTGAGGAAAAATCTACATGATCAGTTGTGGATTACTTGTTGTATTAACTAGTAATATTTAACATTGGAAAATATATATCTAACTAGATAGACCAAAATTGTATTTTTCTAAAAACCCGGTTAGTATAAGAAGTCTATATAGCGTCTTTTAATGTACTTTTATCAAGACAGAAAGAAGCTATATATTCTATACAGCCAATGTATTTTATTTGTATTGTTGTACATATTTGATTATTTAGTAACTAGTATTTTTTATTTTAGTCAAAACCATTGTCAATATTATTCTGTAAGATATAGTAGGTACCAATGGTGCATGAGTAGGGAGAAACAAGTGCTCGAAAATGTACTTCGTACTTAGTACGTTCAAACAGTCTATTTAAATGAACTTACAAATGCATCTGTATGTAGTCATTAAAATTACTGTAGTCTATAGCTCTTAATTATAACTATACTTACAATCACACTTAAAGCTTTAAGCTCTGTAACTTGACTGGAAGGGTACAAGCAGAAACAACTCTTACCGGTTTAAACAAGCACTATGGCTTTAAAATCTGTTCATGAACTATTCCATTATTTCCATAAGTATACAAAAATACAAATTATTATTTTATGTAAGAATAAGTGTATACCATTGGTTGTTGCAATGGAACCTCAATGAAGACAAAAAGGTGATTTACTGGTCATGCAAGGTATGTACATGTATGTGTAATTTAATTTAATACGGAGAAATGTGAGAATGCATCTGTGACGCTTTTTTATTGTTGTCCTTTAGCAGAGTGTACTTACTTTGTATTATTAATAATGTTAAGTTTTATTCAACATATTGTGTACATACTTTAAAAAAATATTCATCGTTTAATTAGATCTGGTCAATTTTAGATCTGACTTTGTTTTTTTTTTGTTTATATAAAAACAATAAAATATTTTTACATTGTTGTAATCAGCATGCGTACAATTATCATATATTTTCAGTCTGATTGTGAGGAGTCTTTTTCAATAATAATTTATTATTGTATAATCATTTTGTATGTACTGAAGGCAAAGTATATTGTACCTTGTAAATAATATAACCTTGTTGAATGTAAATATCCAGCCATAACCTAAATACCTGATGATCGCTCTGGAAGAAGGAATTAACGCAAAAATTTGAACCTGTTGATAAAAGTGCTATAATATAATAATGATTATTATTAACTAAGTGGAGTATTTGTAATGGGACAAGCATTTAAACAGTGGGGGTTTATATTATATAAGTACATAGTCTCCTGTGTTAATCTTTGGCATACGTGGCCAAAAGTGACGACGAAGGTGAAAATATAATGAAGCCGCAAAAAAGATTCATTTTAACAAAAGGTTCAATAGCATTAGCATATATCATGTGTATACCGTATGTTTAAACAGAGATAGGAGAAATGTAAGATAAGCCTAACGACTGATTTAAGTAAAGTATATGAAAAAATAATGCAATTCAAATGAGTGGAATAATGTCGCAGGGAGAGGAATAAACTGATTGCGAGAAAGAAACAGAGAAAGGTTCCGAGGAATCCAGGAACTCTATTTATTCGTAGTTTTTTTTCTTGCCACAGCATTTTTATCATATAGTAAGTTGTTGCAACTTATTGCAAAAGAATAAATGGGGAATTCCGTGCCGTGCATTACAAATTGCAATGCAGAGAGAGGAGCAGAGACTTCAGACTTACTACTCCGAGTGAGTAATATCCAAGTTAAAGCGGATCATAAACTCAGGCTTTAATATACTACACGAGGAGAGGATCCGTTTAATGTATTTAATAGTAACGAGAGTATGTGTAGTCAGCATCCGATAGAATTGCTACGTTTAACTTTTTTACGTCAAACTCTCTAAGGCCCATGTATATGTATGTATACGTACCAATAATACTTATATACAACAGGGCTGATGACATATTGCAATAATTATATTGGCTCAACATGTGGCAAGTGGCAAGCTCACCTTCACCGTTACCTTCTCTTATCTTCCATCTTGAATCCACCATATAGTATTACGAATATGCACATTGCATATGCGGGCCCATGTACTTGAACTTCAATGTGCAAGTAAGAGGAAATCGCAAAAACATTTTTTGAATGACATAATTTTATTTATTTTATTATTATACGAAATATTAATTTCTGAAATACAAAAATGTGAACTGCAGTCAAATTTTTAGGCGTCCGGATTTTTAAAAAAATCCAAACGATTATTTTAATATCACACTGGTGCTTATCTCCCATATGACTCATTTAAATTAAATCACTGAATTACTGTTCTACACAATTTTCGAGGAACAAAAACGCATTTCGACAGGAAAAATTTCAAAGAGACGTGGTCAAGTTAGCAGAGCGTATGAACTTTAACAATGTTTACAACAACAATAAATATTGACTTTGAGATTGTTACACGTACACGTAGACTTAGATCAAGGATGAGTAATTTGAAGAGCATGATGAAATACTCTAGTGATGTTCATCACAGAAAAAGGTGCCACGTTTCAGGTGAAACATTCATAAAAACTGGCATCAAGAAAATTATGCTTGTATTTTGATTCTGATTTGTGACCACTAGTGTAACGTGTAACGGCTCTTCTTCAAATTTTCTTCCTTCTTATCTGCACGTACAAAACAGAAAGGAAAGATTTAGCAAGTTGACGTTAGAATTCAACTAAAATTTGCCCAAGTTCATTTGAGTGGCAATAGTGACATTGGTGAAATTTGCTGGGTAAAATCAAATCAACGGTGGGGACAATTTCGTTCCCTGAAAAGGTAAGAAACTTTCTTCGTTTTTTTTAAATATTACACAAAAACTTGGCAGGACGTAACTTTTGCATGGTTCTAAGTCTTGACAAAGCAAAGCCTTGATGGGATTAAATCACATTGCACAAGGAAGGTTCAAGCCTTTGTTTACCAGTGTTTGAGCTGTGAGGCTTTGTCATACTGTCATTAGGGGCCGATTATAATTTTCCTTTCGGCTTAATTAGCATTAAGCTGATATTACCGGAGGGTCAAAATTTTGTTTCAAGCATTGCAAATTTTTATAGTCCTTCGTCTGATTGATTCAGCCATTACTGCTAACAATAATTTGTTTATGTAGTTCCTTCAAGAAAAGTAGGACCTAAGATTTAATTTTTAGGATTTTTTCAATCATAAATGACTAGGTCTTTCTTCAACACTAAACTATACGAGGTGTAGGTGACCTTTAAAAAATCTGGTGACAGTTATTACATTAATTCCCTCCCCCCTCCAGGAAAAATCCTCTAAAAATAATCTTCAAAATTCCCCAAAAAATACCACCCAGTTTTTATCTCTACAGAAACCCCCAGGTATATTTTCCAATATTTTAAGCCTATAGACACATGAAAATTATTTTTCTTTTCAACTAACAGCTAACAATAAGTCAAACTCAAATTTGAAATTAATTTCAAAAATCAAAATTTTCAAGCCGCTTTACTAAAATATTTTAAAATTATTATAAAATGTTTATAAATTCTTCCGCCAAATTCCGCCTATTTATTAACGTTCGTAGGTCCCACATTTTCTGATATACGCTTTGCAGTAGATTACAAATTACTGTATAATTTCCTTTTCCCTCCATGTACCTAGACATCAAAGAGGTAGTAAAAAATTCTTATCAATCAAATTCCATTACATCACACGAACATTCCAGCTTCAATAATTTATTCCCAACAGTAGAGTCCAGGTGTACTATAAGTAAATCCCTAATTATGCTTTCCCTACAACTATTTTTGGTTCAATATCAAACTAGTCATTTACCACATTTTTTAAGCATCCAAAATCCAACGTCCAAATCTCAGTTTCAAATTCCGCCTTGAAATAACAAAGTAATTTGAAATTAAATAAAAGCACTTAATTGTTCCTACAAAGTTCCAACGATGAATTTTAAGGATTATGAGCCCACATTTTAAGTGGTAAATAACGGTAGCTACTTAAGTACCTGCATAGGTAGCCTCCCAACACCTGACAAAAGTAACGGGGACATCGCCCCAAGCAAAACCTGACTTTACACATCCAACACTGGGAAGCACTGTCTCAATACGAGCCGACTCTCGTAGCTTTCGTAGAAATCCATGTATATTCAATATAAGCCTATATAAGGGAGAATGGATGGGATATAAGGAATGGCTGTATATCTCTACACTATGCTATGAGACCTTATATGCTGAGAGACAATTGTATGAATAAAGTCTGAAAGGTTACGTATAGTTGGCCCAACGCAGGCGTAGAGTGAGCGAGGACCAGCGTGACGTGGCGACAGCAAACCCTTTCATCCCATCCAGAGGCACACATATTTCTCGAAAACACATTCGCCATCACATTTTAACATTTTATAATATTGTCCTGTTTTTTCCCCCGAGTGGTGTTGACCTCTCCAGTGCTACTACAATTAGCTGCCGGTTTTCTCCCGAATAGTTCCTGACCCACCGGACGACGGAGCCAATAATATCAGAATGGGTAACGTGTTCGCCTCCCTTTTCAAAGGCCTTTTTGGCAAGAAGGAAATGAGGATTCTTATGGTTGGATTAGACGCAGCCGGAAAAACTACAATTTTGTACAAATTGAAACTTGGTGAAATCGTCACGACCATCCCTACAATTGGTAAATTTTCAACAGTATTTTATTGAAGAGTCGAAGTAAATTTTTAACTCCTTTGAAATGTGTATTTTTCCCATTAAAATCCTGTTTCGGTTAAAATGCCTCTATCTATGGACGTCCATTGCCTCTCTTAAAAGACCTGCTGCTGCTCCTGCTGACAATAAGGCTGACATCATGTTACTCATATGTTGTAGCATGCAGTCCACGTATGACTTTCTAAAACTGCGATTACTCATTACTCATATGCCTTGTGTGATTTTTCATGAGGATGAATATTGCGATAAGGAAATACGTGGAAGATTTTATTTTCCCCTGTTTTTATGGATGATTTTCGTAATGTTTTCACTCACTAATGGGACTTCAAATGTGGTGGGGAATTGGAGGCTTTTGGTAATTTTGAAGGAGTTATTACGGGCCAGGGGCAAAGGAGTTGAAGTTGAATGACTTGATTTGACTTTTATAAGTTTTTTTTTTGGTGATGAGGAAGATTGTGGTAGTGGGGGAGGAATTATGGAATTAATAATATGAATGGGATTTTTATTAGTATTTATGCTTCTTTTTTTTGAATTTGACAGGTTTCAATGTGGAGACAGTGGAGTATAAAAATATTAGTTTCACCGTCTGGGATGTCGGTGGCCAAGATAAAATTCGACCTTTATGGCGGCATTACTTCCAAAACACACAGGTAAGGGTTGATGGACAGCTGGGATTGATTTAGTTTATTTTTGGGAAGGGTTTATGTGGTTTTCTTGTGAGGATATTTTATAATGGGAAGGTTGAGCGTTTGGAAATATGTTTTCTGGGGAGTCGGTTTGAGGAAGAGAGTTTTTGGGGGTTTTTAAGTTTTTGGAGGTGGGTTTGTTATGAAAGGAGTATGGGAAGTTTAAGGGTATTTTTGAAGTAAGTTTTTTCATGTGTGAGATTAAAATTCTTTTTAAAAATTGGAGTGTGTTGTTGGAGGCGGATGTTAGTGAGGGACGAGAGGGTTAGACTTTACTCACTGTAGGACTTGTAATATCTAGCCTTACATTACATCATTTTTATCATTTTTGTTCGAAGATTTTTTTGAGTTGCATCAGTTACCCTAATGATAACTGTAGGTGCAAGCTGTGGTTGGGGATAAGAAGTTCAAAGCTGAGTTGAAAGAGTTAAAATCTGGACATTTACATTAATTAGCAGTTTTTGGAATGGTTTACGTATTATAAGTATTGTAGCTGTTGACGTTGAACGCTGGCATTTCTGCTCACGGCTTGACATTTTTTATCCAGTTCTTAATTGGATCGGTTGACAGAAGTAATTTGTTGTTTTGCTATAGTTGAAGTAATTACATTATTGGTTGGAAGTAAGGATTTGAGACCATGTTCCATGCCCTGCGACTAACACGATGTTAGGTAAAGTAGTTTTGGTTAGAAGTTAAAGCTTCGATGACGTAGGAGTGAGATTTTTCATTAGATGTTGAATTTAGTGGGGAGGGGGGGGGGAGGTGAGAGCTAAATCGGAAAATTCAGAATTGCTTTGTTTCGTTGGTAGCTGCTGATGTAATGCAAGTTTTTAAATTATGGCTCATTAAGTCCCACTTTGATTTGATTGTCTTGAGTACACATTAAGGTGTAACAAATTACAGGTTAAGAGAAGATGTTGAGATCTTGTAGATTTTACAAGTTGATGTTTGAGTTATTTCTGCATGATTGACAGCACCTGTTGTATCATAGAGCGAAGGGTTAGACAGAGTGGCGAGAACAAGCTGTGGCAGTGTATAAATTTGGCATGGCTGCAAAGTAATCCAGTTAATCAAATAGCTGAGCTGGAAGCTGGGAAACTGGCTGATCATATATTATTAAATCTCCCATGAGAAGCTCATTTGTGTCGGAGGAAATCTCCAGATTTCCGCCAGTCTCGCTCCAACCTAAATGACTTGGGTTATGCTTGAATATATATAGAATTCTTCTGTGCCAACTCTGTGTTTGATTCGTTTGTATTCTTCGTTTTGGTATTTCACCATCTCCGCATCTTCCTCGTTTAAGAGTGTTTCGTCTATTTTTCTGTATATTTTGGTCCCGTTGTATATTTGTAAGTATTCTTGTGATAATGCATCAAACTCAGTCTTTAGGTCATGCTTCGTAAAATTGTTGGACCATGTTTAACATTTGGTGTTGATTGTTTGATTGGTATTTGTAACACTAACACTCCTTAGCTTGTTTTTGTTGCTTTCTGTTAATACTGCATTGAACATTGACACTATATAGATACTCTTGAGTATCATATTCTTTATGGGAAAGGCTCCTGTTTCCAGTCTTAGCTGATTTCCAGTTGTCAGGTTACACGCTCCTGAGATTCTTCTCAATAATTTTGTTTGTAGCATTTCCATTTGTCGATATAGTTCATCCCCAGATGGGGAACGCATACATGGGTATTGAGGATATTCAAGTGAGTACAATCGTAATGATATCTTTATATCTTGTATTTTTGCTGATACAAGTGTTTGAATGAGTTGTTGCGTTGCAACAT
>JAQFXU010004374.1:0-13710 GCA_034693705.1 Spatulosminthurus flaviceps | reverse complement strand
ATAGATTATTGAAGAATCATGTTCAGCTTGTCTGTAGCTCACGAATTCGTGTTTTGACCGAAATCGTTGTGGCAAAACTGTGCACTGGCAAAAGTAGTCCTTCTAAATCAGAGCCACCTAAGCTAAAACTATGTAAGTTGTTTTTATCAACACTACTGGTGACAACTTCAGGTAGTTTTCTTCATTCATGCATTTCTCACTCTTCCATACATATTATAACCGCACTGCTGATGCAAGACGAGACATCCCTCCGAGACACGGGTCGAAATCCCTGCATGATGATTACATGAGAAAAGGAGTGGTCCAGATGGATAATATGGATGCGCCCCTTATCAGCACGTCCACGGGAAGAGGTCCATCGCCTGTCAATGTTTTTATGCTGCTGTCTTTTCGGACGAGAGGTATGTCCATATAACTTGCTGACAAGCCTTCCAATGTTTTAGGGACACATTTCCCCCCACAGGTTTCCCATGGTCATGTCTATATCTATGTGTCATGAAAAACGGGCCGGCCCCTTAGCGATAACCACCAACATTTTCGTAAACGTTTTCGCTGTCCATGTTGTCCATTGAGGCCTCTCCTCTTGCGTCGTATTGACATCGATCATGAATGGATGCCGCCAAGTGCCCAGAGACCAATTAAACGGGTGCTTATCATTAAGAAAAAATGGATGAATCCATTAATGATTAAAGTTTTGAATCCATAAGCCATGGGGTGACATCTCGGTGGAGTGCTATTAGTATATACCACTCCCCCTTACCAATTATCAATGCCTTAATTATGCAATGCGCCTTTATCCAGGAATGCCACGACGGTAGTAAACCATAAAAATACGGAAGGTACTTGTCCAACCTTTACGTGAGATATTAGGGGAGACCCCACTTTTTCCTTTCTGTTACCTCATATTAAGGGTTTGGGTAGTTATTAATGGGACCCTAGCCTATAGGAGCATTTGTAGTTATTACTGGGCATTAAACAAACTCTTGAAGCGCGTTTAAACTTTTGACTCTTGTAAAACTTGTAAAAAGTATCAATGAAATATTCTTTCCTAGGTTCCATAACTATTTTACGCGACATAGTTCGAAGTTGCTGTGACTATAGTGACTTCACTTTTATTTTATTAAATACTTGCATGGAAGTCAATCACGTTCAAGCGAACGGGAATTTCTACTTGTACAATAAATATAATATTAAGTGTCACATCATGTGAGCCAAACTTTTTATATAATAAGTGTCACATCATGTGAGCCAAACTTTTTATCATCTGATTTTATTCTGTAATTTGTAAGAAACCACACATGTAATATATATTTCTCTTGTACTTACAGAGTTTTGCTGCTGCTTTTTGAATGAAACGCAACATTATTCCTTAGAACTCATTTTTACAATCGAAGATAACATGCCACAATTATAAGTGCTCCCATTCCCCGCATCATAAACATGACTCTGGCTAAAAGTTTTGCTGACTCCTAATCCAAATCAAATTGTTCCAACCAATATAATAATATAATATCAGTACTACACTTACTATTACAGTTGACAAATTAATACCAGGCCTCACGATATATGAACTACTTATTTATACACGGTAAGAACATAAAAGCCATTTTGCAAGATCGACAATAAAACTTTTCGTAACATTAATGTTGACACTTTTTGCAAACACCAGTAAATTTGCGCACTACTTTTGGCCTACGGAAGGGTCTACAACAGGGTTTGTTGTCACAATATATGTTTTGTATTCACAATATTACAGATTACAATTAGTAGTAAATAATAACCAAGGAATCAATGTCCGGCTTCCCCATGAATGTCTTAACCACGTTTCTATGGGGGGATTAGTGGACTACTAAATGACCGCGGAGAGTGGTCAACAATTCTGATTGTCTCCGCGTGCTCATTTGTCCACTATATCTCCCCGTCAAACAGTCCACAAATAAATTACACTGACAAGGTCAATTCTTTTCAACAACAATAACATCAACAACAGTATCAATCATGATTTAACAGTAATAACAAATTTTATTATTATTTTGACAGTAAACTTATCATTACGCTTATGACGTAGTATGTGTATACTGACCCAATAATATTATCATCATTATACCACAAAGTTTGATATTCCCAATCTCTCTATAAAAAATTTTTCAAATGCTACCATCTTTTTTTGTACATTTAAAAGGCAAATAAATTGTAACCACATTGAAAATATTCAGTTATTTTTCCCTTGTCAGTCATTCACACATTCCTATGGGTAGACCGGAACTAAAGATAACCTCCAAAATAAAACGTGATTATTTTTTCACTCTCTTCGTCTTTATTATCCACAACAAAATATCGTTTACACCAGCAAAACGAGTCATTTTTACGAGTGAGCACTTAACTCTTCTTGCCCTCGATATTTTCTTTCAAGAAACGTTTTCATTGGTAGCGTATTAATCTTCCAATTAACTGCTAAAAATAACTCACCTCCTTTCAAAAATCTTCACTCGTCTTTCTTCAAAAGTAATCTTAGCACTACTTAACTATTCACTGCCACTCAAAAAAAGATTTCAAAGGTCGATTCAAATTTAAATGAACAAATACAAGTTCTCAAATTCAAAGTCCCAATACGAGTCATTCTGAGTAAGCAGAACACAAACAAAAACATACTAACAATTTGACACACAAAAACTACTTTCTCTCCACTTCTTTACAAATTATTTTGAACCATGAATATCATCTCGTACTAAATGTCTGCTACACTTAACTTCTTCAAAACTTCCTCACATTATTATGGAACTCCTTTTTTACACTTTACGAACACAATCCCGTTTCGGCCAAACTCTCCTTCATGACCTGACTCATTTGTTATAATATATATACATACACACATTCTACTCCTATTTCTCTTCATATTTCAGTTTTACACTTCCAGCAAACATTTGTTCCAATGTTACAAACCACGACTGAGAGTATATCAAATGGTTTTGTTTGTAATAATATGTAACCATAACCATGAAGCTTACTTAGTTTGTCTAACAATCATATCGTTACAGATTTTAAAGATTGTTTTAATGTTGAAGTGTGGGTGATACAAAGAGTGAGAGGGAGGGAAACACATGAAATTTTTGTCTCATCTTCTTACTTTTTAATGTGAACAAAATAATATTAACCTTAAGCCCCTAACGAGCTATCTTTCCTAGTAGTAATCTCTACTTTTAGAGTAAGAGTACAAGGCTTAGGGCTTGCAATACAACTGATTACTACTGCAACAATAAGTTTTACCAAAATCTAGCGTTTTAAAATTTGGCTCAAAACAGAGACAACAAAAATTTGTGAACATTATCTACTTATTAATCAGGCAATGACTACTAATTGCAATTGTTAAGTTGTAAAAAAACAGCTGGCAAGTCAAAGTGTATCACCTAAGAACCATGTGACATTTAGCTCAGGCCTTTTTCTCCTGGAAAATGGAATTCGGCTGAAGTATGTAATACAGGTGGATTCACTAAACTATAAAAATTTTGTAACAAAACCATCCATATATCTACACATTGAAATACATTGAAATGCTGACAACAATAATAAAAGCAACCAGTTTGAAATTCGTGACTTTTTTGGAGCTGATGTTCTTTCTTCTAATAATAATCTTCATACATGTACTAATTAACAGGAAATGAAAATTAATATCCTTCTATAAGAACAACAACACTAATGAACGTGCGTCACTACAATTGTGAGCTTTGGATCATAGTAATCATTATTACAATCATTATTATAATAATTACTCTTGCTATCTTCCTGAATAATAATCATTTCTATCGATATGCCTTAATTGTAGGACAAAATGCAAGCTATTGAATGCATAGCTGTTTTTTGTATTAGTTGTAATGATTACACACTATGTAGTTTGAAGTTTCAGAATATTTTAGTATTTATAGTTCGTAAACTAGTTTGTTTCTTTTAATTGGAAGGGACATCTGCTGCTTCTTTATTATTTTATATCTCTTACTCTCTTTTTGCCTCCAGCCCTCCGCTAGTAACTCACTCAACTAATAAATGCAATTATCTGATCCATGATTTCGCCATGTGGTAGTGTAAAACAATCTTTCTGACTATCTTAATGCATACATTACCATAGTTTCTCTTACTATAATGGTCACCGATTATTAGTGTAGTGGCACTGGCTGCCACTCACTTCATCTCAAATCAATATTGAACCTAAACATCAAATCCACTATATATGGTATCTTCTAAACTAGTTCACTAAATACATAACTAGTCACATCAAAATAGTAATTATCAAATTACTTCCTGGCGTTTTCCAAATGCCTCATGTAGCGTAATAATACACATCAATTATTATTACTTCCTTGCTTGCCCTAGAAATCAATATCTGTCGGGTTTTCCTCATCAGCACAAAACAAATCTTCCGGATTCAGCCCAGGAACTATGTCTATTTCGTTATTTTTAGTAGCCTAATGGCATTATCATCTGTAGAATATTTCTACCGACTAACAAATCTGACGATGAGCTGGCAATACGATATTCCGATTCTTTGCATCTTCGATTAAAAAAGTACCACATATACATGAAAAGCTATCCAGCTACTTAATTATAAGAATCAAAAATATTAACAAAATTTCGAATAATAAAATAATAATGGTAAGATTTAACAGTGATTATAATAGTAGCGAGTTTTGAGATACGAGTAAAAAACGCAAAATATAAAAAATTATCGTGCACGCATAACTTTGGGTTCATTCGCAACGAATGTGTACATTAGTAATTAATAACAATAATAAAATTATTATTGTGAATATTGTGATTTCCATCTCATCAAAACTCATTACCACACATTTGTCACAAAGTTCTCTTCCTAGTTTTAACCAAAATTTAAGAAGCCTTTCCCGAGCACTAGTTGCTATACTTGGTATTTCCTTTCTAAGTAAAAAGATACATATAATATGATATAATAACATTAACTATTAGAATACGAATACAAATGTGCTACTTATGTAAAGAAATGCTAAATTAGATCTTGTAAGAACAATATTACTGGACCGATAGTTAAGTTGACGGGAAAGGACAGAATCTATCTCAAAACCAGAATTAAAACTTAGTGAAATACAGACCAGACTAATCATAACGTGCATTATTTTCAACTAAATTATCAAGTAGTATTTCAGCTAACTTTGGTGTAGGTTGTATTTTGCGGTGTCAGGGCTTTTTAGTCATATTTGCTAGAAAAACAATTATTATTACTGCTAATTGCAAACATTTACAATAAACTTACAATTTACATGGGAGGACTGTCAGTTGCGTACCGTTTTAGTACAAAAGGAACACTTTTTACATTCTATCTTCTATCTTGAATTATATAACTACAGTAGCTTTGAACGTACTGATAATTGAAATGGCTCCTTGTTGCAGTTGGTATCACTTTAAAACTGTACGCTCAGCACTATGCACTATAAATACGTAATTAGATAACTATATTAGCTTACAGAATAGTTAGTTCTCAGTTGCTGCTTTCTTGGTATTGTGTATTCCGATATGCGCGTTATCAGAAAGCTACATTAAACATACGCTGACAATAGTAATATTGAGTTTACAACACAATTAATCAGACAAATCATGATTACAAGCTTACCTAAGATTTAAAATGTATATCTTTAAATTCTACTGCCTTAAAATACCATTAAACATCCAAAATGTTTTAAGTTGTTTTTGTTGGTGATAGTACGCAATGTAATAAAAATAATCTTTTCCGTACAACTATACTCGGTTCATTTCCTGGCATTTAAGAGTAATAATGACGAAACATTTAAGCAAATTTGTTTCAAATATCATCAAAATTAATCCACATTGTTTTCCCTCTCACATAATCATACTTGTTTGTATAGTGCGCATAAGGGAGCGGGTTTCTTAGATATTCATTCATAGCAATTATTATTGTATTGATTATTGTGATCAGTGAAAACACTGACTTTTACACGAATGATGAGATACTTGTAAGTTATTCTAGGATTTAATAAATATTCTTCAAATATATTTCCAAAGCTGAACTTTCGATAACTATAAAGCAGTTAACAACAATTTAACATTAATAGTAAAAGCAATATTTTCATCAAATAGCTATATTAATATTGGCTGGCAGGCTACTCATAATTATTTAAAAAAGATAGTTCTGAACCGTAACACTGACTTATAAGTGAATCGCACTTGTTGGTACGAGCAACCAAAACAATGAACTACATCCTGATTCACCAAGTACTTCAATGATAACGTAAACAATTTCCAAATCATTTGCGTACCAGTAAACATACATACTTAAACGAAAACATGTATACATACATGATAGAGATAAAAACGACTTATCTGGGGTTACTCCAACCATTATAATCATCAGATTTTCATGCACCATTGTACAATAAGTATTTAACAGAACTACATAAATATGCAACTATTGCATAAATCCTGTTAAATCATATCTACTATTCGTGGAAATTGTACAGGGGTTTACAATTAGTAAAATTAACTATGAACTGCGTACCATCGGAATTACATGTGATAAAGCGTAGCTTTAAGTCAAAATATCCTTCTTTTAGAAACAATTCTTTTCTTTAAAAACTGCTTTTTTTCCCTTCACGCCTAAAATAATTATTTGTATTAGTTGTTATGAGCTGGCTGTGTTTGAATGAAAGTAATACACGATCTATTTCCGCGACTTTGGAGATTGACTCCAGAATGTGTACGGTGAAGTATTTTTGAATTGCTTACTAAGTAACAATATTATAATCTTATCATAATTTTCTTCCTTTTGAGCTAAGACCATCGAGAGCATCAAGCAAAGTACATTACTTTCTTAGTATCGGCGTGTACCGTAATTGCTCTGGCCATGGCTCCTGGGGTACGATCGTCACTACAACCGCTTTGGTGGGACCCTTCACCGCTGTCATGTTCCTTCTCAACCAAATGGTACCGGGCTCGGAATGCCACGAGATGAGCATAATAAGCAGGGGCCGGAATAGAGACACTCCGAGTACAACGAACGTAGGTGTGACATAATTGGTAAGTTAAACACTGAAGTTCATCCGAATCAAAATGGTTATCATCCCATAAGACGTGATAGTGTGAGGGACGACTTGTACCCTAGGGAAACAGTGCAATAAACAAAAACAATTATTTACAATATAAGTCTTGCTGAAATAATAAAGAAGATGTATGTCACCAATTGCAAGTACTACAGAGCCATACAACTCTTATTGGGCTTTCTTTCAGCAAAAACGTTCGAATGATTCAGAAATAACTAAAAACTTACTTGAATGCCCTGATGAGAACACAAGTAGAAGTCGAATTCTGTGGGGTGAGTAATGCCCACATCGACGGTGGTACCTGCAGGTATATTGCCTGACTTGCCAGACTGCTCCTTTTTATCCGCACAGAATAATCGAGTATGATGTCTCTTCTGAACCACAATAAAGGTAATACCAGGCTTGTAATCAGCTTCTAATTTAATACAGGCTTCACGTATTGCTGTTAACTCATGTTGAAGAACCTGTGAAAAAATTTCATCGTGTAGTGGGTTATGAATTAACTAACAATTAAAAATAGTATGAGATATATTCCCATCAACTGATTTACGCACGAACTCAACAAGGATCTTACTTGTAAAAATTGGCCTTCAGAGACTCCATCTCTATAGAGAATGATTCGATGTGGTTTATAGCCGCCAGTGCTTTTGTAGAACATGATTAGAAGCTCCCGTACCATAGACGATAGCTCTTGGATAATTTCTTGCCGGTGTTGCTGAACACGTACCGTGGCGGAATAGCGGGATGGGTGGGCATCCATGGACCCAACCACAGCAGCAATTGAAGGTTTCTTATTGTCTCCCGCAGGTGGATGCGTAACATCCGCTCCCAAAAATACAACCGGTTCGTTAAATACTTTCGGACGTATATTTGGAACAAGAATGTTATTGATTCCACCCAATTTGACATTGATTTTCAAGCAGAGATTTGACAAAGTCTGGGGTGACGTTTTATTCACATTCTTAGCCTGAACACATTGAGTTGCCATTCCAAGCACCGTGTCACCAACACGTTTGACTTCCGCTGCACAACATTACAACAAATTCAAACATGATGACTACCGCTATCGTGATGCTTCATCTCCCGTCACGGGCATCAGAATATAGAAAAAATCCTTACCATAAACAGGTGTCTTTCCAGGTAGTACTACTACGACTAGCTGCAGCCCTTGAAAGGTTGATTTTAAGTATTTAAACATAGGCTCGACTTGATCTGGTCCCGTTGCATATTTGCCTATTTGAATTGAGAGAGTAAATTCTCAATTAAATTGCCTGCTATCACGAAATAAAGGCTACGAAGTGAAGAATTAAACAACAAATACGCGACAAAGAGTCACCGATAATTAACTTACAAAAGCAAGGTTGACCAATGATTGGCATGCCGGCATCATTACTGATCTTTTGTAACTGTTGAGTAAATTGTCTCAGAGCATCTTCCCTCACAGTTCGTTGAGGAGCAAAGCACGCTATGGCCCAAACCCGGATTTCAACGCCAGTAAAAAACTGCTTTCCACGCATATCCCAAACCCCTTGATTAGGCAGTGCTTGTTGCTTTGTCTGTAACATAAACAAGTCTTTCAGAAGCAAGATCAAAACAACTAAAGTCATTAATACTGTGGCAAATTCAGCAATCACTTTTATAATGTGTTTCATATTTAATATCATATTTAATTTCAAATTAAATATGAAATTAGCACAGTGGAACGGGATAAAAAAGCCACAATAGACTACAGAAGCAAGGCTTTATGTTTAAACAATATGTAGGAAGAACTAGTTTTCCAACGGACACCACCCTTACTTCCTATAAAAATGATACATAACACCAACCACATAGATAATAAAGCATCAAAATGTTAATGAAAGAAATAGAAAACTCTATAAATACAATAATAAAAGTAGCTCTGCTTGTTGCAACATCCCAAAGGAGGTTTTCCAGCCCGTCTCACTGTACATTATTAAATATGAAACACAAACCACACTCACTCGACCGCCATATTGCAATTTGGGCGGTGGTAAGACTCGGCCTCGAACTTCCATCATGGAATTACTAATAGTTAATCCAAACTCTTGAACGTATGGATCATTGTTAAAGTCTGCTTTGTGAACTAAATTATTGATTTCACGCTCCCGATCAGGAGCCGACCGTGCTGTTGCTTTGATCATCGTCGAAGTTTGCATGTCTGTCAATTTCTTGATGCATCGCTGTCCTGCCACGATATTGCATACCTTCATTCACAACATTAAATTAAATCCATAATCCATTAGTAATTTATAATTTGGTGTATTTCCGAGAATTAAACGCATTTGAATAAAATGAATGGCATACTTCTAAAGGCAAGTAAGTGTGTTTGTGTTCCTGGCCAACTTGAAGACAAGGTAAGTTTGGGTAGCGTAATTTCATCTTATACTTGTCCAGAAAGTACTTGGCAACCGTACATTCTACCGTCTGACCGTTCTCCAATTGTAAGGGGAAACTCTGCATTTGCGCGGGACGACGAGTTACATTACACACACGGTACTTTCTCTTCATATTACCACAGTGAGTGATTTCAATTTTCAATCCTTTGATTTCCTTTGTGAATTTCACTCGATGTGAATCCGCTAAAGGTTTCCGCTGATCATTAATGTCTCGAATATCCAGAACCTCACACATGAATTCAATCACCGGTTGTGCCTTATAAAACGCCGTGGCAGACACTAAAAATCAATAAAATCACAGCTTAGCAACATTTACATCTTGCATAGAATTATGCATTATAAATTCAAAAGGGCAATGACCGAAACGAAAGACATGCTTTGCCATAGGAGTTTGACTCCCTTACCGTCAATATTGAGCATCATTTTCCATTGAGACGGACGGACACTCTGATGAAAGCCGAACCAAACTTCCCGACCTCCCCCGAGGGGGTGGTAGTATCCATCGGGAGATGAGAAGAAACTCCTGCCGACTGGAGTGTATGTCATTGACGGCAAATGTCGCATCACAACATCCAACGCCTACACGGAACACAGAAAATGAAGACGTAAAATCATGGGTTGCCAACAATTGCGAAATTTCAACTGATGTTAGAAATACTTTCAGAAAGACTAATCAAACTCTCATAGGAATCAAGGAATAGCAATTGTCATCACGAAGAAATATGCAGCTGGTAGAAGCTTAAAAGATATTTTTCATCTCCACTATCTCACCTGAATAGCATCGTAAGGAATTGTTCGAGATCTTCCTTCTAGAGCCTCTTCGAGAGCATACAAGGAAACACGAGCAACCCATTTGATCTGAACACGAAAAACTCTGTCTTTCCCTTCGCCTGGCAGTGTAACCTGCAAGTAGAGGGACAAAGTTGTTACCATGCAGTTTTCTTTTGTCTTATTAATTACGAATGGAAATGATTTCCGACCAACATCCGTGTCAATATCGAGAACTCACTTCGAGATCAACTCTATCATTGCCTATCGGTAGAGGGTCACGGGTATAGAGATTAGATCGTCCATCGAACACGGGCTTGAGAGTTCCGAAAATTTTGCTATAGGCATGAACCATAGTTTCGATAATTTCGCGATTGACTTTCCTCGGGCATTTGTCGGGCTGAATGGAGACATCGTAGTGATGGATAAATCCCCTTGGCATGGTGATTTGGAAGTGATTTGCTTTGAGAATTATGGGACGACCCTCATGACCTAAATTAGGTCTCCGAGGGCAGACAAAAATCGGCATGTCCGGTGAGGTAGGAGGTTGTTGAAGAGGGGATGTCGCTTGTGGGGCTATCATTCCGATGGCTCCTGGAGGAACTCCAACCGCTCCTCCACCACCAACCACTGGTCCGGGAGGTCCCGGTGGACCAGGAGCTACAAAAATACATCCATTATCAATTTTGTTATCCCATACTACATTTATCGTCATTTTCTTGAAATAACGTAGCCCTAATAATCGGAATAATAGTTGTCATTATTTATCACGGACTAACCATGTCCTAGGCCCTGACAACCAATCCTAGTATTAGTACATATACTATAACTCTCTCACTTGCGGCAATGAACAAAAATGGACCCTATTCTCCCCTAAATATACCATGGCTGCCTTTTCTACACACCAATAAATACATTCCGCTGCAAGCACTAAACTCTGGCTCACCGACAATAAACCAGTTTTAAATGGGTACTCACAGGCAGTATATGCACATAAGCGTAACTGTATTTCCGGTTAAGACAGTAACCTCTTCTGCCACTCGCCAGCAACTACCCTATACAGGCAGGTGTGGCGTTACCTTCAGTGCCTAAACCCCTACCATTGCATTAAACCCTCAAGAGAGACCAGGTGGTCAACCTTTTACAACATGCTCCTTCCTTTTCATTCCTTGCATCGTGGTATGCACACACATCCTTTTATCAGTCCCATAGTGAGACTTTGTCTGCAGCAAATAAGGCAGACTGCGAGAGGAAGCCCGTCAGAGCTATAACGCGGTTATCTTCCATATCTTTATTATTCTCTTTTCCTCTAGTTCCAACTTCCAACTAGCTCCAAACTCTCAACAAATACGACCATTGACAGTAAATGTGATTCAAAATTTCACAATATCCATCCATTTCTACTGGCAATTCCACCATTTCCCAACCCATAAGAACCTTATTTATCACCCAAAAAACAAGATAACAATGACCATTAGCTAATTGCATTAAAAATCAAATTAAAACCTAATTATTTCGAAAGCATATTCCCTATTCCCATTCCATAAACAAGCCCCTACCATGCAACGTATGCAACCTGCATTCATGCTCATGCTTTACATAAGGGTTTATACGGTGAAAAAAAAAGCTTCCCCTATGCTCTCACACCGACATGACGTCATCAAGCCAACATCCTCAACATGTCTATGTATGAAAAAGCCCAGCCATAAGCGCGCCCGGGTTCTCAAAACGGAAAATCCCATGATCAACTCTAAATTACTAGCCCATCTCCCTACAGCGTAACCTTTCCAATTCAATTCAATGCTTCTACTTTAAAATCCCATAACTTTAACAACAAATTAATTTACTAGCATTACCCAATTTACACCCAGTTTCAACGAAATTCCTCAAATATTTACTAAAAGCCTCGCCATGGATGATTCATATACCATTTATCGATTACAAATACCCTCTCCACAATCTAACTAGTCTCCCATCCTCATACTATATACATACATACTCTTCTTTTAAAAACTTATACCCATTAGTAAAAAAAAAAAAAATTCAAATTATTTACAAAATCCATCCGAATTCTGATCCTCCAGTACAGTACCCCAAATCACTTCCACCGACGGCTTAAAAACCTCATACTGGAACATTTTATTAACCCTTCCACTCCACAGATTTCTATACCACTAATTATATCACTCTCCAGCAAAAATCCAATTAAATAGGTTTACAAATCCGACCTAAATTTCCAATTCCAAAAATAACATTCAATATATTACTCCACAGGCTCTATCTAATCAAGGACACAACTACATCAAAAATATCCAGTCAGGTATCCACTTTCCCTCCTTTTTCCAACTGACCTCCTTTCCCCCATCTACAAATCTTGTCCTATCTCTCTCTCTCTCTAACCCCACACAAAATGAACCTTCATATTCAAAATCACCTTTAAACCTCTCTTAACGTCTTAACACTTACTCTTATAGACTACTTACCAACTTTAATCTTTCGATAATGGAAAAATATTATATATAGCTTGAGAAGAATATAAAAACATATTCAAAGCAATAGAGCAAGATAATATTTAAAAAAAAAAATAATCACTTACGTTGACCAACTGGGTACATGATGTTGCTAAATATGTAATTTGTTTTCTCTCCCAACTAAAAAAGTGTACACTGACTTATTAAAATTTCTTCCCCTATATGTATATATATACTCAATAATATTATTATATTATCATATATATATATACGGACACAGCGTTAGCAGGAGTTTCTTCTATTTAAAAATTGAAGAAGATAAAATGGAATGTTGAAGAGTTGTTGGTGGAGGACTGAGTCCAGGCTTTGTTTATCCATTCATTCGACTAAAATCAACACAATTTCTTCACTCCTGCCTATTTTAAAATACTTGTAATTTGGTGTTCTCTCAGGTATATATTTAAATAGCTGAGATTTGAATTATTCCAGTAAAAATAAAAATTTCTTGTGGGGAAAAATATAAATAAGTCCTGGTACTAAATGGCCAGTTGGTTGCTGGCGGAGTTTCTGGTTTGGGGCCAAGAGCACACAAAAAGTGAACACTTGGTTCACTCGTCGTTTACTCACACACTCCTTCACAACAAAATCCAGTACCGTCAGAGAGGAGCACACAACCAAGGCAAAACCAAGCCAGCCACACAGCCATCCCATAGCCTGGATTTAAACAACGGCAGTCATAAATATATTCCTATATGAACCTATATGTACATGAGGGAAGGAAGCCTTGAAGGAGCGCCGTTTCTCTGTATAGAGAGCCGCAACAGAAAAACGCCAGGTCCTCCATTTACAAGCACACACGTACACACCAAAAACCAGACAGACAGTCTTTTCCCATTTAAATGTACAGCATGTACATAAGGAGTCCTCCTCTCCAAGCGGACATATGTACCACACTATAGAGCCTATACAGAATGG
>JAQFXU010004373.1:0-13712 GCA_034693705.1 Spatulosminthurus flaviceps | reverse complement strand
ACATATCCCATATATTAAATCCATTGGCATTCTCTCTCATATATTTCCCAGCACTTATGCATAGGACTGGTGTTTATAACCAAGGAACCATAATTCCATATAGTATCATATACACATCTATATATTGGAATATGCCAACAAGCAACAATTATATAAACCTATAGGAACTCACACTACCCTATACGTATATATACAAATATCCGTCCATAAATATATCTACATATATAGGAAATTTAACATAATTACATGTATTTGCCTATAGGCGATACACAGCACATTGCCAGTGTATAAACACATGGATATATAATAATTCCCCTATGCTCCAACATATATGAGAATTCATGACTAAACACAAGACTTTCTGTGTAAAGCTTTGGTTTTTCCTTATAAACAGATCCTATATAAATGCTATGAGTGTACATGGATAGAATTGTACATCTATACATTGTATGTATACAATTGCATGTAAAGCTTTAGTGTAGCAATGCTATATGTAAAAAAAGGGCTTTGGTGATAAACAGAGAGGCAAACATAGAGAGCGTCCTATACCAAGGGAATGATTCCATTCCATGAACAGGAACCATCATCATCATCCTTCGCAAAGCAAGGGAGTCACAAGCTAAAAGCATTGAGTAAAATTGTTCACTTGCTATATGTATAGATAATGGAGAGAGAGAGAGAAGTTTATATAGAGTTGGTATATAGATAGGTATAAAAGTATAGAGGAAAGAGAGCTCAAGAGAACAGAAAGAATGGAGCGAGTATATGAGAAGAGTGAGTGAGTGAGTGAGAGAGAGAGAGAGAGGCAACCAACCAAACCAGTGAAACCCCCAAGTTGAACAGAACTGAATCATCAGGCAAACTTGCTTCTCTCTTCTCCTCGTTTCTACTAGGTTTGGTTGGTTGGTTAGCTGACTAAGGTTATAGTTATGTTCTTATGTCCTCTCATAGAAAAAAAGAGAATTGAACGTAGTGTATAACGTTGAGAGATAGAAAACAACTTGAAGAAAATGAGGACTGGATGAAGGACAAAGATTTCAGATGTCGAGCCTCCTTCGTTAATTTCTTTTGCCTAGTGCGTCTTTAAAAGAGAACATTTTAAAATTATTGCGCCTCCTTTTCTTTAATACTCCCTGTCTCTCTCTCCCCCTCTCACCCCTCTTCTCTTACATATATATTTGCAACCAACCTATCCTTGCAAATGTGAGCAGAACTTTTAAAAAGATTTTCAACTACTTTTTTCCTTTTCTCACATCATACCATCATTATATTTAATATTGTACATAGAGACGTCTGTCTTGGATTCTCTCCCTTTAAAAAACTATAGCAATATGTATGAAGGGATACATTTAAACATTTTTAGATTGCAAGTCAAGGGGATGAAATTTGCTAACTGGAGATTTTTCCTCACTTGATTAGATTTAATTCTCCTTTATAGCTTTGACTTACTATTCAAAAATTTAACGTCTCTCCAATCCTTCCCTAGTATATGTAATTCGGCTCAAGGTAAAAATCAAGTTAGGGGTAGGAAACTCTCCTTCACTTGTAAAGTCATTTTCCCGCTAGATGGAGGGTCCAAGTATGCTGGAAATTAAACCAGAAAAATCCTCTGGTTTTGTTTATTCATATAGAAGGAGGCATGGAGTAGTCAATTTTTTAGTAAATTCAATTCATAAACAAGCTCCTTATGCTCTTAAGCGTTAACAAGTTTTGTTTTTAGCACGCTGACATGGAAACTTCTTCGCTAAAAAGTAGAATCTTGAAGTGGCGCCATCTAGTTTATTTTCAGCCTCTTTTCTCACACAAACATTGGAATGAGTAAAATAAAAAAAATTGGCGTTGGAAATCAGCATGTGTACAGGGATGGAGCTGGGAAATTGTATATATAGACGGGGTGCTATATATATGTATGGAACATCTGCGTCCTAGTAAATTTTTGATGCAAGAGCAATAAACTGCAAGTAATCAATAAATAGCGTATGGAGATATAGGATGGATGTAGTTCTTATTGCTAAATATTATTACTCCATATAAATATGTATACATGTATAATATATATGTGAAATTTTGTCAATGTAATGATTTGATATTTTGGATTTAATCTTAAGGCAGCACGTGTATATGAATGTATAGTTGCCTTGGCAACAAATAAGTAAAAAGGGAATCAAAAAAGGAATGCCATAATATCTCGTTTTCACTCTAATTCTGGTTTCAATTCAATTTGATTCAATATTCTGGAGTATTACGGAGTTTGAGTGGGGTGGATGTTTATGTAAATTCATAAAAATTCGTGGAAGATGTCCATTTGAATGTATTTAAAATAGAGGAAAAATATAGACTTGAATAACTATTTTCTTTCCTTGTGATATTAAAGTTTCAATGGTTAAGTATCATTTCGGTGCATATGGATTTGATGGTTTAGTATCATTTCGGTGCATATGGATTCGATGGTTTAGTATCCTTTCGGTACATATGAAATATGTAGAGGAAAGTGTTGAGGAGCAATAAATATGTATTTTTTTTCTAAGTAATTATTTTATGGAAGATTTCCTGTGCAAAGAGCCCCTGAAGAAGATGTAGCTCGTGAGTATATGACTTCTATAGCTTCAAAGTTGATTGCCATCATTTGAAACTCCAGGATATTATGCGGAGGTCAATGGATGGAACATAATCGTATTTTACTAAAGGAAGAGTCAATAAAATGTGGAAGCTAAAATCGTGGAGAAATAGTTATGTTCGGGCAAAATACAACCTCACTCATGTGGGAGTTGCACATGTTTGAATTGCATTTTAATTTACATTGCAAAATTATGCATACAATTTATTGACGCATGCACATAACATTGTAATTATTTGGGAGGAAATATCATGCCTCTACCTGCATTATTATAGCTACGAGATTAAGTTATACTGTTAATATGCATTTACTTCCCATAAATGTATATATACTCAAAGCAAGATAAAATCAATGTGTACCTACATAGTTTACTACCTTTTATTTAGTTTCAATATAAATGAAGGATAGAAACTTGTACTGGAGTAAGGTGTTTCTCTGTATCTCTGTATACATACATAAATGATACAAAACTGAAAAACTTGTAACAATAAGAAAAGGTTTTATAAAACGGAATTTTTTAAAATATCAGGTTACATACAAAGACCACTATTAAGTCCAATATGATACGTGCTGACACGTGGGTAGGGGTCTGATATAGTAAATCTATTGTTACTAAAAATTGCAATAATTTTTAATGCTTTCACGCAATTCTACCCATAACTAGTTTCAACTGTAAATGATAGTCTGGAGAGTCAATGTTTACAAACAAGGAGGAATTTCTCATCGGAATTTAAAAATAGTCATTTTATTACTCCACAATTAATTCTCAATGGATTTTTAAAACGTGTTTTTTACATGGCCATGTGTACGTGGTCCCGTTTAATTTCAACTTCTTCCAGACAATCTAATTTATTATGACTATTTACTTTTATATAAATGCTATTTACAGCTATTCTCATGTATTATCCTTTGTATTTAACGGAACATACCTACGATTTTGCATCTGAAAATTAATTTGTTCAAGCAATAATTCCATCCAACTCATGTTAGTAATTATAACTCCTCAAGTGCTAAAAATCATATAGTAAAATTATGCGAAATATCATTTAAATTCGTACATGCATTTGTGCTTTAGTCGGTCTCAAAATCTCTAGCAAATTATAATAGTAATTGTTGTACGTTAACTAATTGTAAGAACGTATGTGCTACAAGAAATGTAACTATGAATAACTTTGAAAAAACTATTGCTCCAACAATAATTCCGTCATATGCCAAGTGACAGGGTTGAATTAGCCATTATAGACAGAGGAAGGACAGAGGACAGAGCACATGCCGTAGTGGTGTCCGGAGTGTCAAGGAACGTATACTTAGTGACAGTGACTAAAATGAGTCAAAATTTTTAGTGTTATTCCCTCACGCGGTTGTTGGTGCTAACAGTGTAAAGGATTACGAGTAAAAACACACATACACACACAGTTACCATATGCATGTACAATTATGTATCTTTATTATTCCGTAGCTAAAATCCTCATGCAAGCCTAATATTACATATATATATTCTCATTCATTCTACGTTAGATACACAAAGTTATATGAGGATCATGACGACGTACACGAAAGATACGAATGTCCTTGCAGTTAAATGGAAAAGAGGCGGAAGTAAACGGTATGGCAGAGCCAAGTCCTTTTATTCATATTGTTGCTCTTGCTCACGTATAGATACAGTCTGGGAATAATATATATGTGTAGGAAAGCTACCTACGAATAACTATAAATCTATACGTAAGTTGGTATAATACATAGTGGTGGATAGCTCTGTTGCTATGGATATGGTGAGACAAAATGATTACGGCTATACTCGCATACGGCTACATTGCATTGGTAGCCAGGTATTTACTCGTGCCTTTAAATCTTTTGCAAGCTTATATTCACAATGTGAGTTATAGGGATTGTTGAAATTCTGCTCAACTTAGAGTGTGAGAGGCTGTGGGTAAATTTGATGTGCAAAGGTAGAGAGAGAGAGAGAGGTACGTAGAGAAAAAGTGTTAAGCCTTTACCATGCAATCACTTGAGACTTGATGCCTTCAGAAAATAAATACAAGTACTTAAAGCTCTGCCTTTTCTAAACTCATGTTCTACATTGCATTGGCACGGTGGGGTATAGGAGAAATATGTTTTACTCACACTTCCATGACAATGTGTATCTTAAATATAATATGAGTTTTGCATTTAAAAATTGAATGAATGTGAATTTTGTTGATTTATTTAGGCTTAAGCTGCATATAGGAGAGAAATCAAGGGTTTTTGAATGAAAAAGCGGGAAGTGGAGAATTTGGAGGGAGGATTTGGGAGGCGAAAAATGTTTTGTTTTCTAAATTAGAAAATACCTTTGAAATTCCATGTAATTGTTATCTTTTTTATGGTTATTTGCTAAATAAAACGAAGGTAGAATTTGGGAGAGAGAAAAAAATCCAATTTAAATTTTTTCATGGCAAAATTAGTAGCGTTCAATTGCATAGAATAGTTGAATGTTGACTTGAGTTATTTCGAGTGGATTTAAGTTATGGGTGCGGATGTACATACATATGTACGTATGTGTGTTTTTGTATAAAAACATAAGGGATTTTGCAATGGAGGAAGAAAGAGAAGAGAAAATGGCTTGTGTTTCCAAATCAACAAGTTTTCTCAAAAGCTGGATATGAGCTTGGTTGATGGATGATAACGTATAAGAAAGGAACCCCATTGGGGACCTGCAATCTGTCGCTCAATTTTGGCTCCTGTTCAGCATGAAGGTACTATTTATGTGGTACTTTAATAGCTGTGTGTGTGTGTGTGTGTACTTGCTTGTACCGGGCTATTGGAAGTTGGTGTGGTGAAATGGGCTAAAATGTCCCACAAATTTTAATCATAAAAATATCGTTTTGTACTTTTCACACTCACTACATATCTTATTGATACTGGTGGCTATATGACTGTTGAGTGTCTTCCAGGATAGGATTGAATTATGATGCTTTTTCATGCTTTCACTCGGGCTTTTTTTTAAAATATGGCGGAGGGAATTAGAATGGGTAGAGAGAGAGAATTTTTGGAGTTAAAACGGAATGTCTTGAAGGAAAGTGTATATACGGGGATATTTAATAATTTTAGTTTCTTATATTTGGTACCGCACTGGATTATAAGTATGGACTTTGGATTGGTGGAGTTGTAGAGGGTAGATTTGTTCAAGATGCTTGTATAATCACTTCAATTGCACATGCATCCTTGTTTACATTTTTCACAACTTCCTGTTTAATCCACCGAGTGAGTCAGTGTTGAAGGTTCCGAGCGCTAAGGGTGAGTTTCAACATGTAAATATATTTTGGAAAACATGACGGGAGCAAACGTTTGTGGATGAAAGAGTTGGATATGGTGAGAGAATGATTGCCCGGGAGATATTTGATTTCGGTTGTTAGCATTTTGAAGTTTCCGCTGCCTTTTCCCTTGTAGTTATACAGTACCTTGGGAAAGGTGTTGTGTCTATGCTTGCAAATATATTTTTAACTGATTTTGAGTTTGCTTTTGGGTAATCTCTCCTGTGAGCCAATAAGTTTGTTAATTTTCCAAAAAAATAGGGGCTTTTGCGTCAGGATGGCGGTGAAATACTAAAAATGGCTGTCTTTGAGTTGTTGGAGGGGTTATAGCATAAACGAAACTGAAAAGTTATTATTGATACCCTCCAATGTAAAAGAAAGGCATCGTGATCAAGTTTCTAGTACTTCAGTGTGTGGTCTAGGTCGCTTTTAAAATTTATTAAAATCAATTACATAAAGATTTCATGAAATTAGAATTTGTTTCCTTTATAATTTACGAATTAGTTGTGTATTTATTTGAGAAATATTAGCAATTTGAAAACGAATTTGAATGGTCATTTTTAAAAGGACAAGTAACAAAGAAACAATGAGTCAAAAGTGTTGCTGCATAAAATTCATTATTTTCCGCACTAGGAAATTCAATCAAAATAAACGTTAGATCAAAAATCTTTTTTTAAATCTTCAATTTTTTGAAACCTTTCTGTTTGAAATTTTATATGGGTTATTGATGGGGTTCGTGAATGAGTAAAGAATTCGTAAGGAGGGAAGGAGAAAGGGAGTAAGTTGCTCTCCGAGAAACTATTAACGTTTGTTTACAGTATGTGCTTACAGAATGTTGATACATACATTGGTACATAGAAATCCACAGCAAGCCCTGATCATGTTGGTCTTGGGGGCATGTAGAATAGTAATAATTAGCAAGTATAGCTTGCTATATAATAAAGTAAAAACAAGATTCCTTTCACTATAGGTGCCTATCTTCTTCAGTGCCATTGAAAAGTAATTATACACTCGGATTCAAATAACTCCTCCATAGATAATTATGCACGCCCCTCAGGAGATTCCAAAATATCAAAGGTTTCTCAAAAAATACACGCTATGTAGACAGATAATTATTTGACATTCAATTCATACTGATAAATAACATACAGAAAATTAAAACTTACTCTCAATCAATACATTCATTTATTTTGAGTAAAATGTATTTTCAATTATTAGTCTATTTTCCCAGAAAAATTCTTACGTCTATTTTTACATAGCTCCTAATTTACATTGTTTTTTTTTGCTTCTTTCTACCTTTAAATTAAAAGCTCCACACCGTGAAATTATGGGGAGTTAAATTGAGCAAGGCTATAATAAATAAGAAATGCTGAGGCCTATCTTCGTACGTACATGCATTTAAAAACAAATCCTCAAACTTAAAGAAGCAACTGAGTCATCAAATTCAAAGAATTTGTCGAGTGCATTTTCCTCATACGCAAGTCAACGGTTTCTCTTCATTTATTATTTCCAAATCAGAATATCATAATGGTAAAATGCTCTCATAGGTTCTATACTAGTACTGTAATTTACACATGACTCAAGCGCACATAGCTGAAATACTAAAAGTTATTGCTAGCTGTAACCCAATACATAGAATTCGAACTATATCAAAACATGAAGTTTCATCACCATCGGAGTTTTATTTATCATTTGTAATTTTATCAGCTACAAAAAAAAGTTTTTCAAACAATACTTTTATCATGCGTATTCATGCTGATATTCAATATCACTCCAACATTCAACGTAACTCGTCATAGTTCCGAATAAAATATACGATTCTAACACGTATGATTCAATAATTCACTCCAACATCTACAATTTATTAGTTACCCCACCACACCACCACCTCTACTTTTCTAAATGCCAAATAGAATTATTAAGCATCCTGTAGTTTTAAGTATTCACTATGACAGAGTTATAGTTATGCTTACATATTTTTATGATAAATTTTCTTATCTAACAATTTTAGCCTAGCTACTACAAATTTATACTACAAAATACATATTGCCTATTCGTATCTGTAGATATGGTCGTCTAGTTTCAACAAGGTGCTATCTCCGAAAAATTCGCTTGCTAAAGTATTTCACAAATTTTTACACAACACTGGGAAATTTCTTGTAGAAAATAATCCGATTTATTTATATATAACAAATAACAAGCAATTAGGCAAATGCGGTTCTCAGTACAGTTTGTTTTCAAGCAAAATGAAATAATAATAAAATTCACATTCTTTGCAACTTTCAGTAAAAATATCCAATAGAATCAGGATGTTACTTTTGCGCTTTAAAGTACTTAATGTGCATATACGATGACCCTTCATCATCATCATCATCATCCTGATCATGAAGCTGTTAATAAGATATTAAATATCCAAAAATATCAGTGCTCTTTTTCTTTCCGTATGAGCTGTTACGAGATTTAGTACCTTTTTCATTTAGGACCTGTGAGGGCTACCGAATAGAATTTCTTAAATTTGATTTTTCAGAGATAGCACCTTTTCAAGTTTTTTCGATTGGTGTACATTAAAATTAATATGACTGAATCTTTGCCTGAAAATTTCAACAATAAATCTTGGATAGAGCAACATAGTGGATATGGATATAATTCCTAAAAGAAACCATAATGGGAAGATTACTTATGATAACGTAATTGTTGATCACTTAGTTCCATGAAACGTCATACTAATTTTCCAAGTCCAATAGTCTCATATTCATCACAGCCTTCATAAATGTACATAGTTTATATGTGGGGATAAGTAAATATTTTGGAAGTGTTGTGCTCCTTTTAATTTCGTCAAGCTTGTAATATATGTATAACGTTCTGGAATTATCGTTTTACTGAAAATAGGATAAAATATTAGAATCAAGTTTTAACATAAAATGAGCATATTTAAATTAACCCCAAATAATCTCATAGGACTAAAATGTAAATACGAATAAAATTTTTTGACATTTTTATAGTGAAAGTTTTTCTCCTTTAATTCCCCCTTTTCATAATTTACTATCGCAACTTCATTTCTTTGCTACATATTATTCAGTTAATTTTCTCCTCACATTTCAAATCCCTATCAACTACAAGAAGATAGATACTACCAACGTACCATATCTACTCATTGCCTTCAACATTAGTAGATATGTACTTGTACCTTCACTGGATAGAACGAAGGACACAAGTGATAATTCTTGGAAGGACAAACTCCACTGATAACAATTGCATACGTACGACTCTCAATTCGTCATTTCAAACTACTATACAGATATTCCTTGGTAAGTAAAGCTGTCCCACTCAATATCAACTAATATTAGCTTTAATTTACTATTAATACTACAAAACAATCTGTATGCGCTTTCACAAGGAAAAACCTAGAATTAAGAAGAATTCCCTCTAGAGTTCTTTTCTACGGAAATTATTCAATAACATTGATTTACAGTACAAGGCAATACAGGAAGCTTTCTCCAGACAATATTATTGTTATTATTACAACACTATATTCCACTCCAGTGATTTTTTTCTCATCCAAATATTTAATCTCTCATACACGAAATAATTCATTCATTTTCAGAGTATTAACTCCTCCACAATAGCTCATTACACTACATTAGACTATATATATAACTACACATGTGTTGTCCAAGGGTTTTAAATCTATAATAATGAGTTTTTGATACTTAAATCTATCATAGTAATTTGAGTATCGGAATTTCAGACTAATAATATCTGAGTCAGCTTGAGTAAAAATATCAGTAGTGTTGACAGGAATGCGTGTTTTCAAAAGGAGATATAGTTGTGTTAATGACTTTCAAGACAACATAGATCAGCTATAGCTTGGCTAATTTCTTATGCTTTGGCATCACACGGAAATACCAATGTAAGAGATATGAGTGCGAGTTATTATGGTGTGAGATAAAAAGTAGTAATTAGAAATTAATGATAGTTATTATACAGAGAGAATATTTTGAAGCGAAGCATATCCTTCCACTTTACCTTACCTTTCCTCTACTGCTAGTACTGCTTGCTTCTTCCCCATTCAATGTAATTCGGGTTAGCATGAGATTAGAATCCGTCAAGTCCGAGCACGTGCTCTTTTCAAGCCGCGTGACAGATGAGAAACAAAAAGAAGAGAGAGAGCATATGTAGAGACAAATGAAATCATTTACCATTACCATTGAAAACGTTGTTGACAAATGTCAAGGTAAAAAGAGAGTCATTTATCAATGAAAAATTTTAACAAACGATATTTTGGGGATATTTGACGAAGAAAGGAAGAGAGAGAGAATAAAATTGAAAAGTGGGAAGAATATTTTTGGCGTTGGCCTCTCGCTCTCTCTCTCTCTCTTTTTCCTCTACAGCAGCATTAGTTTTCATAGGGAGGGACGGAGCATAGAAAATCGAGTGGAAGAGAATTTCGGAGAAACTGTTCTATACTCACCCTGAGCACAGCACGAAGTTGAGTACTAGTGATATGATATTGGTAACAGGAAATCAATTTCCAGAGTTCCTTCTCGTAGTCGATGCTACGCGCAAGGGATGGCGTCGGGGAAGTTGGAGCTTCAACTCAAACCAGAAAAGAGAGTTTGGGGAGGTAAAGAAAGAGAGTGAGAGAGAGAAAATACTACCCGGGTTGTATGGGAAACATAGGAGGACATTTGCTTGCCACTGCAAGGAATAGTAGTGGGGACTCTTGGCGTAGAGAGAATGTTCCATCGTATGTGTTATCGACTTTTCTATTTCTGTTTTCTACTTTGCCAAAGTATGTCGACTTTTCGAGAGACCCGGGTGTTACATGTGTGCCTGGCCTGAAGGTGACTCGGGGAAGAAAAAAAGTTGGCCAACATGCTACCAAAATTCATATGGCCCAATGTCAAATAATGTTTTTTTCTTAGCATAGCGTAATAATAATTATTGACATTTTAAATATTGATTTTAATACATCTGTTTTTTAATGTTTTTCTAATAGTTATTATTTTTGGGTCATGACAGGGTAACTGAGAATGACTGGATTTTCAGATAAAGTTTTGATTTACTTGTAAGTGGCTACGCGCTGTTGAGATTTCTGAATAAGTGTAGTGAAATATAATGTGGAATTTATAGAATAATCATGGAAATAACGATAAGTATAGATTTATTGTGTATAATGTATCGACATTGTTTATATTATATTTTAAAATAGTTTTCTGAATAATTTATAGAAAAATATATGTATATTATTTTGAATTTTTTGAAAGGAGAACAGTGAATTTATCAAGGAAATATTTTATACACTTGTGAATAGAATTTTATTTTCATGCTAAAAAATACGTTGAAACTAACCAAGAAAAATGGAAGAAAATTTAACAAAATTCCTGGATACATCGGGCACTACAGTGAATTAACACTAATAGTTTGATGAGAAGAGGATAAATGACACGCAGATAGATTTTCTATTTTGCTGTTTAACTAAAGTATACAAAGTGACAAGTGATAGGTAATAAAAGGCATGTTTTCAGGGCCAAATGTATGAGTGTATTTTGAGAAGCAACTAATTAGTAAAGCAAATAAAGATTGAAAAGGAATTTTTATGACAATTATTATTATCAATGATCACTGAATATGTTTGTTTTCCTCAAAACCGTTTAACGTAATTACATGTAGTTTAGACCGTTTTTAGTGTGAATTTTCAAAATGCGGATAAGGGCATAGTGAATATTTCTCTGTCGAATTTAGAGGAGCGAGAGCAACGGTGTAGAAATTGATGGAAGCTTGTAGTGATGGTTCCAAGCAAAAGAGGGCGGTAGTAGCAAGTTCTGCAGATTCGACAATACCGTCGATAGCAGTTGCATTTGTAGTGTACTTGAAAAACGTTGTCTTTTCTTGTTTAACTACTTTTTGTCTTTTAAATCTGAACAATAAGTATATAAACAATTTTGATGGTGGAAATTTCATGGATTGACGAGGAATTAGGAAAAAATATTTATTTCAATAACAGGACAAATGTATGAGTTGAGCTATTCAAGATGCAAACCAATGTTACATTGTGAAAAGGACACAGATTATGGTCAGGTATGCCACACTTTAAAACATTTTTCCAAAATGCACAAGCTATACACCCCCACCCTCTGGAAGTATGTCAACTAGAGGTGTCAGTATTGCTCATTTAAAAAAACCATTCGGATCGAATATGCGTGGAAATGTTTTCTCGACTTTATACCTGTATGGTACCATAGTAAAATTACATGTCAAAATAAAAACGCACTCACTTACTCGCTCATTTTGTTGCAATAATTTCAAACAATTCAATGATGACAAAACTATATGTAGTTTTATATGCAGTTTATATATAGAATTGATTACAACCACTTGTATAACTAAATTGAAAATAATGTTTATAAACCTCTAACTCTTATTTTAACTCGTATTGAAATTATGTACTGTGTCGCAAGGCAAATACCAATGTGGTATCAGGGAAACAATAAAGTTTCTTTCTCTCTATTTTCAAAAATGGTACCTTGTAAGGTAAAAGCTAATTATTGGAATGAAAACTTACATGGTGAGTTCAGAACGAATTTCATTTATTTATATTTACTTAAAAGCGATTAAAAATTTTAAAGCACAAATCATAACTTTGGAGATACGATCAAACTTACGACAATTTTGCTTTCGAGAATCCCAAAACTTTACATACAGGAATTTTATAGAAATTTTTCCTCCAACTAAGACTATACAGTCAATGATTCTGGGAAATCAAATGATGAAATCGTCCCACCATGATAATTTAAGACTTTCGCGTATGGCGGCGTCAGCTATGACAGTCTCTCACTCCCGCGTTATTAGTGCATGATACTGATACTGTTTCAAAAAGTCCCATGGCAAAAGTTTCCACCATTGTGAATATATTTCATCCAAAATGTATTTTAATTAAAACGAATTTCAAACAAAATATACTTCAACCAATAATATCTTTGCAAATATTTGTATCAAAGTACGTTAATATGTTTTGGAGATAATTTACTAATATTTTGGACAAATTTTATTATTTTCGAGAATTATAATAGGAACTATCTGCCGTAAGTTGAAAAAAATAGCAGCAAGTTTTTGCGTTCCACCGTATAAAAATTGTCTATATAAAGATAAACCTGTCATTAATTGAGTAATTTCCTGCTAAAAGAGCCTCCGATAAATCAACATGGTATAAACAAAGCCAAATACATTAATTATGCTAAGCAAGGAATAGAATTTCCCAGAAAGTGGGTTAATACATAGCTTCATCATCGATATTAGTTGATCCACTGGTATATCATGGCAGTTAGTATAATCACAGAAAGAAAGCCTGTTTTACCAATTCTATTCGTAATAAATTGGTTTCATAACCAAATTGAAATCGATGGTGACTTTTGTAGAATTTAGTCGAAAAAAACTTGATCGTAGATTATCTGCAAACCATAGTTCGGTAAGTAACCTCTGATTTCTTGATTTCTCTTACACAATTAACGCTGGCTTTGAGCGGGCGTTTTCCTTGAATTCGCTCACTTGGTACCCTTCCTATTGACTAAACTGTGAGAGTAAGAGCATTAATTTCAAGCGATTCGCTTTGAAAATTTTCTAACCTCGCTGTGGTAAGCACAAGCACTTACCTACAATACAAAAAAAGTAAATTGTGTCTTCAAAAATCTAAACCATTAACCTTTTCCATGTGATTTTTTGCATGTGACTCTCCGGCTTCTAACCAATTTCTCCTGAGTAGTAACGTTTGCATGTCAAACGTAGTGCAAGTCCAACACGTGTAC
>JAQFXU010004372.1:0-13714 GCA_034693705.1 Spatulosminthurus flaviceps | reverse complement strand
ACTTCAAACTCATCAGCACTGTTATATATTCCCACAAGAAAACGTTTTTCGAATTCACATTTGGGAAAAAGTAACCCATAGTAAAGTGTTCGTAAATCTTTCTAAAAAACTTAACTGATTACTTTAAAAAAGCGTGAGGGAGTCAGGAAGTTTGGCAATAATAAAATGTGTTTCAGCCAACGAAATATATATATGTATATATAATAATATATATAGTCAAAGGAACATAAAAAAGTGATGTGGTTTACCACTACTACGTTAACAAAAAATACAATTTGTATATAACAGCTAAGTACTTAAGTGTTTTTGTCCACAAACGAATGATTAAAATTAGAGCTAGTATCCATTAATATATCACATATAAAAATATAACAAACACGTAAAATTTATCTCTGTGTGAGTTCAATCAACATAGAACCGAAAATTAGTATCCCGGTCGTAATTAATAATAATTGGAGGGCTACAATAAAAATAATAATAATTCAAAAATTTTGCAATATGTTATGGAATATATTGCTTCTTATATATTGGCAACCAATGGTAGAGAAAAAGAGTGCAAGAATAGTATAATGTAAAAGTAGGAATTATTGAGATTGAGAGCAACAATATGTTCTACAGAGAATTATGAGCAAGAAAGGTAAATGGTTTTTCCTTGTTTACAGTTTGAAAAAAGTACAAAAAAAAATGCCATGCAAATGTATATACAATACAGATATAAATAATATGCATGGTGAAGTCAATAGAACTACTTGAAAAAAATTGTTTTATAGAAGACAAAAAAGTGTGTATAGAAAGGACTAAATATATACAAATATAAATATAAAGACAGTCATAGTAAGAATGATTTTAATAGTAAGAGTAATGAAAATATGAAGAAATATATAGCAAATAAGACAAATATATGGCTCGCATGTATATACTTATTGAACTAACCTTCAGGCTCTTTAAGAATCACGGTCGATGTCCTATCGACGACGCCTTTCTTCGAATTATCCTCTAATGTAATCATTCGTACCCACCCATGTAGTTAAAAGTATAAGCGGAATTTTTTAGCATTAATAATTATTATTACATTATATAGTAATACTAATAATTATAATAACAATAAATGTGCAAAGAGGAGGAGTGGTCAGAATTTGAGAGGAGAAAGAGTAAATCAAAATTCGTTCACAAGAGTTAATTACAACACCTTTGTATACTGTGTTTTACGCATGTCAACTATTATAGAGTAGTACAGCTAAATGGGGTAGAAAGTACGACTGCCATTTCACGTTCACAACAAACATAGTTACATTTATGAATACGGACGGTGGCAGGTCTCACTGATTTTTCTTTAATTTTCAATATGAGCTGAATTATATTACAGACCTAGGATTAAGTTCAAGCAAAATTCGGTTTTCAAGTTACGTTCAGCTCAGTCTTTTTTAACATACTTGAAATTTTTCGGGTCAAGTTCAACACATCTGACAGAGTTCTGATTTTTAAAAAACTTGAAAAATTGAGTTTATGTTCAAATTCAAGTCTAATCGCATAAATTTGAAATGCAAAATTCTCGTTCGTTTTCAAATTTAAGTTTTAATGAAATGACATACGTGGCATTTAAAGATATTTAACTGATTTTGATGTGCCATTTTCAAGTTCTTTGAAACAAAATAACTTGGGAATCCACTTTCACGGGCTAGTTTGCATTTAGCTTGAACCGACTGGAGCTCTGGTCGAAAATAACAAAAAATTGGGTTGAAAATACAAATCCCGACCCATTTGGCCGTTTTGATTCGAAATTCAACAGTTATGATTAATTTTTTTTTAAATTTACAAATTACATTGACATAATTCTAGACAGCATCGGTCCGTATTTCAACAAATCAATAATAATTGGCCTTATTTCATTTTCCCCCGTACAGTGAAAGCTCGCCAATTTATTTTTCTGTTAAGATTCCTCAGATTTTAGCCACCGTTAACTATTTAAGACGCGTCAATTTTCAAAACCAATGGGTCATGCAAAGTCCCAATCCAAAGAAATGCAGCTGGCTTTTTTCCCTTCCAGCCTCAAGAATGAATTTAAAGCAAAAGGTAAATAAGCATAAGTTTCTCGTGAACTTGAATGAACAGTTTTGTAAGAAAAGTCAAAAATATTTTTCAATGTTTTAAGAAACACGTCAAGGTCTCATATATGTTTGAAAGCTTAAAAATTCAACTACCCAAGTTGTACATACAAGGAGGCCTGTTTTATACACAGAGGTGGAGTAAAAAAAATTAATAATCATACAGCTACTACGCACTATAAGAAGTATATAATTTTATTAGTAGTCTGTACAAAGAGAAGAGAAAAAAGAAAGACAGTTAAAAGAATAAACGCTGTAAATAATGAATTTAGTAAGAGCAGTAAAGGTTTTTGGTACAGTTACACAGTCGAGAGTAGTTATTTTGAGGAAAAGTATATAGAGATAGATATAACATTCGTAAAAAAACGCACATATGAGAGAACACCATCAACGGCCGTTATAACTTGGCTTTTTGTTGTTTGTATAGATATATATATATATATGCATATATATAAAAACATATACTTATACATATATATTTTGTTTTGGTCAAAGTTTACGTATTATAATTCAGTTCTCTTGCTTGTATACATATAATACGTTCAACAATATCAAGCTGTCAGATATCAAGTCTATTTGAATATTTACATAACGTTTTGCTAGTATATATTAATACTCTGTTGTAGTATAGTAGTCGAGTATTATTTATATAGAGTACCAATATAGATAGAGATTCAATGTGAGAAGAAATATTTAGTAAATATGTGTGTATAATAAAAAGAGACAAAAGTTATCATTAAAAAATTCAAAGAGAGACACATGAAAAAGTGTCAAGGAAGATATAGAGAAATAGATAAAGGACAGACGAAACAAATATTAAGAAAAATTTTAATCATACAGTAATTTTTTCAAAACAAAATTAACAATTAATTAGAAATTCAAAATTCTTGCTTTCCATTACATCAAACTTTCATTATCATCACATCAAACAAACGTGTAAAATAGAAAGTAGTAAAAGTAAGGTAACTTGGAGCATTATGCCATTCATAAATAAAAAATTATTATTATGATTATTTATTTATGCCAAAGCATTGCTATATATAAGGTAACTTGGGGCATTATACCAATGTCGGAAAAGATGCCATTGTTGGTAGTGATGCTATCTGTGGGGCATGACGCCGCTGTTTTTGCCATGGCAGGGGCACGACGCCCAATGTATTTAGGTATCATGCCCCGACGTTGGCACAATCATTGGCGTCATGCCCCAATGTTGGGACAATCATTGGCGTCATGCCCCGTCATTGGCAACAGTTGGGCGTCGTGCCCTGCCATGGCAAAAACAGCGGCGTCATGCCCCACAGATAGCATCACTACCAACAATGGCATCTTTTCCGACATTGGTATAATGCCCCAAGTTACCTTATATATAGCAATGCTTTGGCATAAATAAATAATCATAATAATAATTTTTTATTTATGAACAAAATGATTATTTCTTTCCCATATAAAGGAATCAAAATTTGCGTGTTAGAAGTAAAAGGCTTAAAAAAAACAAATCATGTTCAATTCATAACAGATGATTAAAAAAATTCTTCAAAAAATCTATTCAAGAAGGTTTCATCGGAGAGAGGTAAGTCTATATATTACAGGAATGTCTAAATATCTCATGGAAACAATAAGAATTTTTTTAAAATTGGCCCTGCATTATTATACGAAAGACGATAAAGCGAGGAAACTGTCAAGTAGTAATTTCCAGCGTAGTCTTTTTTTTAAAATCCTGACAAATACTTTTCTCTAAAACAACAAAATTGTTCACGATCAATCTCTTAACGAGATACGCAGACATAAAAAAGGTCACCTGTGAATAGTAACTTTTGTACAAAAGTAAATAGCGAGAGAGAGAGAGGTAGATAGATATAGATAGGGATATTTTTGTACTCAAACTACGTCATGTAGAAGTGTCGAAAGGTATTTAGAAAATATATATATGTGGTTTGTACTTATCTTTTTAGGTAAAGGATATTATATTATATTGTCATAGTTTATATTTTATGGAACGTTTTAAAAAGGGTTTTTGGTATCAAAATTATGTGTAGATATATATTCACGTATTACGTATTCAACTAAATTGAACATCTATTACCTTTGACATCGTCATCTTCGAGGGTTGTGGATGATGAGTCTGTGGACTCCTTCACCTGGGAACCATCACCCTTCTTATTGATGATCGAACGACCTATGGAACACATTCACACAAACACATTTCCCATCGATCAGACTCCCTCTTCACACAGAAAATTCATTTCTCACACGGACAGTCACTATTTCACATATATTCATCAAATTCTAAATTCCTCCAATTTAATATAAACTACCCAAAGGTCCTAATTATCACTGTGTACATAAATACACTAGAAAATCTAATATCCCAATGTAGAATTTTTTCAACGGATATTCTTTCCATAACAGCCTATGTACAAGGTTCTTCCAATAATTCGATACTCTCAATCTATGTGTAAATCATTAAATAATTTAGAATTCAAATAAACAATATTCTGGAAATACTCAGGATGCTCTCTGATTTTATTCCCACTTATATACACACTATAATATATACTCAAGGAATCCATAATGTTATGTAATAAAGTAACTACGAACATTTCACCAAAGTAATTTTAATTGGAAATTCATAAACTGCAACTGAGCTAATTATACGCAACATTGAAACCCAGTCTTTTTGGAACGATGATATAAGGATCATACATTTATAGATTACTGGTACCATAAGATCCTGTGGCCCTGGGAGGATGAATGTCTTCCAAAATTTAAATTTGGCTCACACAACAGCAGTTAAAACAATCACGTGCACCGTCATGCATAGTGCAGTATAGTGTATTGATGTTTGGTATAAATATCAATTACATGATCAAACAAGCTCTCAAATTACTACCTGCATTATTATATATCGCAAGTAAATGTACAGACTATTCGTGCATTCCAATTACAGGGAGATTTAACAATTCCGGAACATTAACAACAACTATAATAAACACTGGAAAATAAAAGAGTAAACAACAATCAACAGCCGGTTCCATACAATTTCATTCACGACATCTCTTGTCTCCCGAATCCCAAACAATCTATGAAGGATTTCAGGAAATTAGATTCGCAAACACATTATTATTAGACCATTATTACATTGCGTTGTATATGGTAAATTATTACAAACAATTTCCGGGGGGAAATATATAACTTTAACTGGAATTGGAAACATCTGAAAGCCATATAATCATTCATATTTCATATATAGACGCCCACATGCAACAAAATGAAGACAGTCCCGAATGAGATATATTTTTGTGACTATAAACTGACAACAGTAAAATAGGTGGTTGACCCCGGATATTGTATTATGCAGAAATACATTAAATGAGTGGATATTTCACAATTTTTTAGCTAAGTAAGAGAAACAAGAATGAGATTTATTTTTGTTCGATAATTCCATTTTATATTACTGTACTATAGATACGTTACTACGTATGGAATATATAAACTGATTTCGAAAATATTAGCATGATATAGATTTTCTGCTGGAGAGATAGTGATGACCAATCTTGTTAGTATGAAAATATACTATACAAGTGAACAATAATAGAAACCAGCTGGCAAGGGTGAATCTGTCAATTGTGGGGAAACAGCATGAAGTTGCGTTCTGGTTCTACTACACATACAAATTGCAACTGCTCACTCAGTAAGAGGAACTAATCAATATTGAATTTCCACTGTAGGAGTAGGACAACTTCAGGTAATTTTATCACATTTATGTGTATCGGTTGTACATGACCAAGTTAAGCTTACTTGGATTCATTACGTCGCATTCATAATGATAACCTATTGCAATATAAACTTTTAAAGTTAACGGTCTCTAAAGGAGGAGATGATTTAATCACGTATGTTGTGTGGAAGGGATTTAGAGTTTCAGAAATGCGATATTTTACAATTATTATTAAGGACAAGGCGACAGGCTCTGTAACCATGCTCTCTCCATCCTCACATAAACCAACTAGAGAGTTACGAGTTTCTCTAAATTCCAGTCAAGAACGCCTAATTATGTAACTTCGTATGTTAAGGGAATTAAACCCCAGCTCTTCTTCATGGAAAAGGAATAATTTCAGGTAAAGAGTGTTTTGTCAAGCGCTTTGCTTTTGCTCCTGTAGTTTCTTCCTCTCAGTAAGTTGAAAATTAGCCTAGCGCTCCGGATATTAAAAAATAAATGCTCTTTAATTGCACACTCGCATGCGATTCTCCTGTTCTGATTACTTATTCAGATTGTTATGCCTCCACTCCATTTCCATCCCGTCTCAAAACACCCGCTTTAACTTATTCGACATTTATAATTCTATACCATACACGCTATACGTTGTAATCAAAAAATACGTATACATGTATGCTTATTCTATGAAGGTTTTCTTCTAAAGTGAATAATTCCTTTGGTAATTTCCTAGCGTATACACATAAATAAGAATAAATGAGCACGTAAGAAACTCTTAACTTCCCAGAAAAAAAGTTAATTTATTTGAATTCACCACATTTGCCTTTTCGTTTGAAACGAAGGACGGTGTGGAACTGTGGAAGGCGGAGAAAATGCAGGAATTAAAAATGTATACATTATACATTCACACTGAAATCCTTAACAATTTCTCCAGTTAAAATGAGGTCAAAAGTACGTTGCTCATACTTTTGAAAAAATTCTTGGGTTCCCAAATAAACTTGGATTTTAATCGTACGTAAAGGTTGCAGAAAATAAACCGAGAAAATTTCCGATTCCCTCAGAGTAGAGTGATGTACCTTCTCTCTTACGTACTTCTCTCTGTACTCTTCTTATTATCGAGATGAACAAAAGTAAAATCCCCAGGAAAATTCAAGCCGAAAAATTTGCTAGGAATATCTGAAATTGCGTACAAAATTTGCGAAGGATATGACATTTGTACACACGTTAGAGGTCGCTGCGCTGCAACCTATTGCGCTTAAAAATACTGCTGACAATGAATGATTCAATGAATACCAGTCCTTATGAAAATGATTCAAATGAAAATCCGGCAGACAATAATAGACATTTTGAGATTTGCTAGTAAGAACAAGGTGGCGGAATAAAACTCTCAACTCTATCATACAAAGCTATCCTAGAATTCCAATATTCTTAAAACTACCGAAAATAAACAAGACAGGTATCCCGATGCACAAATTCTCAGTATTTCACTTTCTAGATAAATACTTGAATACAATTGTCTCCAAATATTGCAAAATTTTCTGTTCCTACACGAAAAAACTCAACGCATGCCATCCAAAGAATTCGCGGTTTAATAATACCAGAGCATGTAAAAGGAATAACTTTTGGATCAATTTGGGTTCATTTTATTACTGGATAAGTAAGTTTCTCATAGTTATTTGTTTTTTAATAAATCCAGCTGAACTCGTTTCAGTTGAAATTGTTTTTGATTTAAAAAGTTTTGGTTCGAATCATTGGGTGAAAATATCTACGGATGACCTGTCCTACTACTAACCAAGCGTGTATGCCTTCGAAGTTGATTTTAAAATTACGATAGGGCCAATTTACCAACAAATCCAGGAAGAAAAATCCTAGTTCAATTTTCATACTCTATTACCATAATTTTGTCGGAGTAAAAAAATACAAACCATTTCATACAATAAATTGTAACCTTACTCGTTACCCCTGCCATAATAACTGCATTTTTCGTTGAACCAGAATTGCATACGTATGGGAAAATTAATGTTCTCATGAAAGAACTAAGGAGCCGAGAGCACTTTATTAAATGAAATGCATGAAAAACATTAAAAATTTAAACAAACAAAAAGCCTTCCCAAAATCCTTCAATATTTTCAATGAGCGAGGTAAGAACGGCTAACTGCTCCAGCTATACACTGTACAACAAAAATACTATGAGCTAAAGCCTGGTCAGTGAACGCAGACTCGTCGTAACCTTAACTAGGAGAAAAATATCAATGCAAATGGAACACAAAATTATTATACTCTTACATACTGATGAGTTTTTAAGATTCTATACTTGTGAACGGTGATATTTGTAATATTATAATGGACATGGAGAAACTAAAAATACATTCATTTGCCTTCCCAATCAATACTTACTCAATAACTACTCTTTCATGTATACACGCCAGGACGGTAGGTATTTACGTACATTCATGCAATAGACATCTCTTAAAAAGATACCAACAGAAAAACTTGCTCAGCCCTTCCCTTTTACTACAAAACTCTATGATGACGGCAAGTCATGCCACACACGGAAAGGCGCAAACTAATTCCCGTCGTCAGCTAAAAAATAAAACCTTCCAACTGACCCATTGCTCCAAAGCTTAATGTGTACCAACTATGTATCATCATCTGAACTTTACAAATTCCCATAATATCCATCCATCCACGTATAAATTAAAAGTCATGCCTATTACTTCTCCAATACTAAAAACTAAAAACAACTGGAACTTGGTACTTTCCAGACCCAATGGTAAAACTTCTTGGGAGCTTTGATAAAATTTACGTAACTATGATTTCACCATGTACACTTCCTGGATGACTTTAAAAAAAAAGAAACTATATACGGACAAAGTATTCTTCACATCTGAGTACTTACAATTGCCGAGCTAAAAGAATAAAAGCCACAAGGTCTAACGTTTGACTGGGAAAAACTCTAGTGATAAAATAGGCTGACTTACACACGCCTGTATGAGTTTAATGCATTAAGAGACAAAGAAGAGGGGATACATAAACAAAAGAGAAACTACGACCACGAACCGAATCGATATATTGTGTCCTGGCTACAAATACCATTACAAATCTAATCAGCTTAACCGCCTTTCATTTACAATTCCGCCCTTGGTTTTAATGGTACAAATAATATGCCCATATAGTATTATGTGTCTACACAATATTTCAATATTGATTCAACCATAAAAAACCAAAATATATACATCCACGTAAGTTCATAACAAATACATTTCTTCCCGTGGTATACCACGTAATAATCATGGCTTTCTCATCATCTTTCTCCCTCTCAAGCTAAAATGCCGTTGCATGTTGCTCTGCTGTTGATTAAAATAATTACAGTTTGGGCTTAACCCAACCATATGAAACCCCATTAAAACCTATAAAAGGAACGACACAGAAGTGGTTCATAGTGGGTGTCGTCTCACCCCGGAGTGAAATACTACCAATGGACAGTAAAAGACTAATTGACGATCCCTCAAAGTAATTTGGAAAAAAAGGAGTAAAACACATGTCCCATGTGTAAGTAATTCACATGCCTCCAAGCAGTCCAAGCACACACCACACTTAATTTACATCAAGAATGGTGGTTTTCACAACTACTTCCAGTTAGTTCACCGCCTCCAGCCCTCGTGGTGATGATGATATGATAGAAGCACTACTTTATATTTACCTATACTCATCATCATATCTAAATGAAACAAATTTGTCTTGCTAATAAAATCAAGCCATCTAAAAAAATTATTTCTGCAAATAAAATGTAAAATTACCAAAAACCATCCCTGGCAAGTTCCTAGTTGCAACCCGATGGACCAATAGAAAATGCATATTACAGTGGACATGAACACAATTGACCTTGTACAATTTTTATTTGCACGTACTCCACCAACTTGTAAAAACCTCTTCCAATTTTCAAAAAGGCCACTGGATGTCGCACACGAATTTCTAAGTACGCAGAGCCTGAAGAGTTTTCTAGGAAAATGTCTGCATCCTATTTTTATACAATCTCGAACTACAAACACACAAGTATAACCATTTTGATGCCGAAGTACACAAATAACTATGTACGTCAGTCAAAGAGTTCGCTTCCAAGTATAGTAACCATGAGAACACGTCATTACAGCTAAAGCTATGTAGATGCACAGCCAAATCTGCCAGTCCATTTGCTACTAATTCTAAGCAATTTTAATCTGAAGAGAAAGCTTGAAGTGAAAGTGACCTAAAATACGGAGTTCAGCATTGTCATTTATTTACAACTCCTTCTTCCACACTTTTGATTTTTTCGTACTTGCATATAGACTTGGGATACTTGAATACATCTATCGGGTCTGAACTCCTCAAAATACTGAAGCATTGGGGAAATTGGGAGGTTAGCTCCTTAATTCAAGTTCTACTTATTCCACAACTTTTCTAAAATCCACACTTTCAAGCTTTCCAAGTGTGCTTTCTTCAGAATAAGCTAAACCCGTACCATTTAGTGTGTAAAAAGTACATCTTAGCACGAGGGACCATTGCATTGGAAAAAACCCACGATGGATATGGGAACACGTACCGAAACCTTTCCTACGTGCGCATACTTACTTAAGAGTAAGGCAAATCAGCAGAAAGTGTGTGTACTTGTCTTGACAAACTAAAGTGCTGTCACTTGCTCAGGCACAACTGTGAGTGACATTCAGGATCCAAAGCTTTTTACATTTTTCCCTCGACATGTCTAACAATAACCTCCAATAGCTTTCCCTCTCTTATTACAACATCCATAGCTACATAATAATTATTGGATTTATGCCGCCGAGGTGAGGAACGATACTATGTAGAAGGAGCAGGAGAGAAAACTTGGAGTAAAAATGGGTAAAGGCATTGAGAGAAACCCAAAGGGGAAACCAATAAACTTCATACTAGGTTTCCATTAGCCCCATTAGAAGAGCATTCCTCTACAATAACCATTGAATTTCAATTAAACTCCCTCTTACCAAATCTCCAAGCGTGTTCCTCTCATTCTCTCTCTCTCTCTCTCTCTCTCTCTCCCTCTCTACTATACCTTCCTTCCTCTCTGAAATATACGACTCCAATGGAAGCTTTAGATCAAATGATCCCTACAGGTAGTACTTATGTATACACATCTATAATAATTATATACACCACTCCCTTATGCCACTATGATACTATGCGAGTACACATCCAGTAGAACCTTTCCATTAACCAAACATACATACTACGACCATAAAGGTAGTTACTACTCTGGAGCAATCGCAGGAGCATGTTGCGCCACAAAAGTAAATCCCTCATAAAAGTTTTTAATAAAACTTTATCATACAATATTGCGGACAAAACTACACTAAAATAATGAAATACCCACAAATTCCCAAACTTTAACTCCGCAACACTTTCCAACCTGACAACTCTTGAAAATTACATTCAATAACCAAACTTTTTCTCGATCGTAAAAACGGACGACAGCGAAACAATCTTCATTCCTCTCAAGAAGAACTCCGACTCAAATCAAACCCCATTTTTACTAACTTCACCAACCACACACAGACACACACTTTGAAACCCACGAAAATACTTTTAAAGCAACATCCCCTCCATTATGCAGTCATTAGAGTAAACTCTAGCCCTCTAGCAATCCCTACAACGTTCCAAAAACAACCACTTTCTCCTCATCGGTCCTCGTGGAGCACACGCTCCTACACACACAATTTTTTAACCTAAGAACAAATGACGAATCCACCAAGAATACGTAGCTAATATAGACGATTTGTTTCATTTTCAATGTGGAGTTTTTGTTTCTTCAAATTTTTATCTCCTTCAAAAAAAGATTGCCGAAGTTGTTGCACAATATACATATATATTGTGCAACAATATATATTATATTATTGTGTATTATAAAAACATGCTACATCACAAGTGTGTAATCATGCGTATAATTCGGGTATAGTAGTAGGAAGCTTTGATGTTAATAATTAGTGTGTATAAGAGAGGTCCAAGGACATAAAAAACGAAAGAAAGAAAAGAGAACAAGAGAAAAACATTAGCAATAGCATCATCAAGCATTTCCATCTTCAAGCTTATATATTGTATTTATATGCAGGCGAAGAACCTGTGGTACACAACAGATAAAAATCACTTGGTCATCGTCAGTCCTGAGGTTTCTATATGATTTCCATGAGCATGAATACTTATTATTTTTATAAATAAGATTAGCATCACGCCGGATAATATTGTTAAGAATGAATGAGACGGAGAAAAAAAGAGAGTATCGTATAAATAAAAGGCATGTTGAAAATCTCTTGGAGAAAGCTTCAGATAATCTTTGCTGACTTATACCGTACATCCATATATACACATGATGATGTTTACGTAAGTATTTTATAGACAGAAAGAGATAATAGCTTATATCTAAGCAGAATATAGAATATGACACCAAAGTCAAAAAGAATAGTGTTATTTACTAGAAAAATTCCTGGTGGCCAACATTGTGGTAAGAATGGCACCCTTGAGCTTTCGCCTAGCATTGAATTTCTTGAGGCAGTCCACTGTCTCTTGTCGGTGAACCAGCGAAGCCACACGCTCTCGTTGCTGCAATGTCAGAAAGTAAAGAAGAAAAATACCATTAAACTTATGATCATAAAAACTTCCACTATTTTATATTCCCTATATAAATATATATGTATTCTATATTAACTTTACTACACGTACTTCATATGACTTTATATACCAATGTCATAAAAATACTACTTATATCAAGCACATATCTACATATACTCCACATAAATATAGTATCCTACATTTTTCCTTATATTTTTCAACGTATAATCTGCTTTTATGTAACTTGAATGTAAAAATACGACAGGTGTAGGGGTATAGATAAATGTATATAAATAACTTAGCACTCAGGCTTATATACCAACAGCCTTCATAAGCTCAGTAAATGATTTAAACGTCATTGATTTTATTGAACTATGGAAAATGTAGCTGGAGCAGTATTCTATTTTATATCATAGGGGTAAAAACCCTGCCCTATTCCTTTATCAAATTGTTTATTGGTAACCTCCGATTAAACAATTTGTGGATAGCCTTCATATAAGTGAAATGTATAGTCTCCATTGAGCCCGTAAACAAAATAATGGAGAGTAAATGCCTACTACGGGGAATACAGTAATAACTACTCCCATAATTCTTTTAATATCAGGAACTTTCGTATCAATTGTCAGGAACTTATTTCCTATTTGGAGTAGTCCAAACTTTTGTATCAATCCCTCCGAGAACTTTCGTATCAGGCTCCAGGAACTTTTCAGTATCAATTGTCAGAGGATACGTTCAATATAAATTATTACTAACTATAATAACATCCATTCTCAGAGAATAAAAAAACTTGAAAACATATCCATCTTCTCAAACTCGCGATATTATTGTTAACAACTACATACGAGGGACCGCAATGGTTACAAGCCATAATCCATACCCATACACTGAATGCCTGTCAAAAAAATATTCAGACAAATATGTACTTGTGATTAAAAGTCGAGAAATAAATTGACTCAGCATTTATAGACAATAATGCTAAATGGATATTGGGCAAACATCTACAGAATTAGGGAATGGGGATTCGGAAACAGAAGGAAGCAAATTTTAGCTTTCTTTTACTTTTAATAATGAGGGGAGGAGGTAAAATAGTCAATTTCTGTACTCGTTCCGGAAATACACGTTAATAAAGTCATGAATTGAACTGAATTGATAACAATATGAAGTTTCTAATATCGTCGGCTAAAGTGCAAAAGGGGCTATACGCAAAAATCCTTAATACGAGATAGTTCCAACTCTGTGCGCTTACAATTCTAATGCAAAAAGGGGCCATACGCATTCC